>CM075939.1:17987444-18144429 GCA_038030265.1 Corythucha ciliata | reverse complement strand
TTTCCGTTTGAGCTTCTGTCATGCCAAATAAATGTAGTTTAATTATGATTTAAATGAACTATTCTGTAAGAAAATTGTGTGCTCTTTCCAACGAGCTCCTTAGTTTTGGGTTTGCAAGAATTACGAGGCTTGCAACATGCACATTTCGAAAAAAGAAGCAACAAACCAAAATAACGTAAAATGGACGATTCTGAGATAACTAAAAGGAATTTTTAAAAATGTCACATAGGCATTTTGGTCCCAAATGATGCCCCCAGCCTCAGGTTTTTCTCTGAGCATCTCGTTATTGGACACCCTGTAGACATTACCTACAAAAAATTAATTATACCTAGTTTATTTTAAGTGACTATAAGCCTCATTAAGATTTCAGCCTGGGTAGCTGCAGATCGCATGGTTTCATTCGAAATGGGGGGGGGGGGGTCATACAGTTTTACTACCTCCATGTCCATTTCAGTCAGTACGTTGAGGAACATTGAGGAACGCGCGTTTGACATATTGCTGCAAACAACTGCCGCCACCGCATCCCTCTCACCCCGCAGTACCCATCGTGCCCCGAGGACGCAGTGACCCCAGTCGCTTCACGCGGCCGCCACCGAAGAGGGAGACGGCTCCGCCTCTACCTCAAATGGGGGAACGGCGGAACCAACGGGAAAGCTGCAGGGGAGGGAAAGAAATTGATGAGTTGAAAAAGGAAAATTAAAAAAGAGAGAAATCAATGAAAAAATGGGACAGTTTTTGAATTATTTTTGAGAGAGTCTGAAAGTTTTCGATGGAGCCTGAGACTTTCAGTTGGGAGTTGCATGTAATTTATTCTGCAGAACCGTGCGAGTGTAGGCCCAGAATATAAAGAACGTGTAATAGATTGAATCGTGTTGGAAGACTTTTTTCCGAACCCTTTGCCCACTCCAGGCCTTGCAGGGGATGCAAATTGGGAAGGCATCCAGATCAATCCAGATAAAATTTAAAATCCCATAACAAACTGGTGGAGGCGCCGAGTAGGGCATAAAAACGGGCAGGGTGGAATGAATTCGGGAATCACGGGCCCGAGAGACAGATGGTGAGTATAGTACGCAAAGTGGTGCGGTGTGTGGTAAAAATGCGAGTGACTCGAGCCTATAGCTGTCAGACGACGAAAAAGCGCAAATTGAAGGAATCATACAAACGGAACGCTCGATTGCGTCGGTGAGACCACCCTTTTTTCGTGGAGGCAAACGGATGGACGGAGCCGCTCGTACGGCGTACAGCTACCGTGCTCCTTGGAAGGACTGGCTGCTGACTGGTACGACCGCACCGAGGAAGATAGTGGACAACATACGAGGAAATGCGAGTTGCGGTCATTATTGGCGGGACTTTCTGGAAAGAGTGGACTGAGACTAAAGGTTTCGAGTCTACTGTACCCCTCATCGTCTATAGAACGCCCTGGTCTAGGGAGTTCGTGGAAGAAATAACGAGTACCGTCGAACAGTGAAACGACCCCCAAGAAAAAGAGTGTGCCAAATTATTGGCACAGTCAGGCATCCAGATAAAATCTCGTAACAATATAGACCTACTTTTCCGACGTTAGCAGTCACATGGTGGAATTTAGCACTTCGCTAATTGGCTAGACATTTTGTGAAGGGCCTAGCCCAGTGGAGGATCTAGAATTTTATCTTGGGAGGGGTAAAAATCCGTCTTACCCTTTCTTTTATTCTGAGTATTACCCACATAGTTTTGCCTCTATAGGGCTTTATTGGCAAAAGTTTATATTGACTGCTTCAATGTGTTGTGGGGGGGGGGGCTCCTTTACAACAAAATCCAGTGTTTTCCGGACTTTAACTAATTTTTTTAGGAACATCAACACACATTAGTGGGAACAGGGGCGAAAAATTCGGAAGAAACTTTTCTCTATATGGGGGATGGCTGCTCTTTTTGTGCAAGCAGATTCAAAATTCTTGGTGCCCTTGATTTCTACGACTTCTCTGAGGCGTTAAAAAAAATAAAAATAAAATAAAGAATCTCAACATTGGTTGGGTGTTCGATAATTAGCGTCTGATTGCTGCATTTACATTCTAGATTTGGTACGCTCGCATATTTTTTGTTTCCTCCAGATCGGATGGCCATAACGTGTAATGCCGGTTGGTATTCTTCCCCTGGAAAGAGGGAAAAAGTAGACAACTAACCAGCAGCAAAAAGTTTCCAAAAATAGAAGGTTATACTCGCGGAGGTTATAAACTTTCCTTGCGCAGCCAATGAGAAATCAACACTGGCGTATTTGGGTTTTTGGTTTGATTTGATTAGAGAAAGAAAGAAGAGTCCATAGGACCTCACGTTCACCTGCGAAAAGTAAATAGTGTAATTTTTGAAATAAATTTCTGACGATCTCTTTATTATTCTTACGGCCAGTGGCTTGAATTTAGTTCGAAGTATTTTATACTCGTGAAAAGTTTTGTTACAACCCTTTCCTATTATTTGTTATTTAGTTTTTAAGTAAAAACCATTTTCATTGATCAGGAAATGACAAACAAGTCAGAACAGTGAGTATATCGGGGGTTTTATAAAACATTTCTGCCTCATGCTAGACCCATCGTAATGCAGGAGTTATTCCTTTTCCAGGCTCAAAAATAGCGAGGAATGCGAAGATGAACATAGCAGCTCGAAAGATATCAAAAGCGCAGATCTCATCTCCGCGGTGAGTACCCAACCTTCTGTTCAACGCGTGAATAGTGTGGAAGACCTATAATCTAGTCTTCTATTATATTTCACATCCATACGTAGTAGTGTTTTTCTTTTGCATGGTAAGCCGCTTCGCAGATTTTTCCACCAGTCCTTTCGCCGTAATCGCTATATATCTGACTATGTACCGTTCTATCGCATAAGTGCTTCGTGTAACATACTTTCTTATAGTTATAGTCCATTCCCCCAAGAGGTTTTGCTTCAAGATGCACAGCAACAGCGCAGAACTGACAAAAGAGAAATAGTATTTTAAGACTTTACAAATTCAATTGCGAGGCTCATCAAAACCAGCACCCTATGTCTCTCACGAAAACCCTGCCTGGAAGACACCACAAATTCTAGGCTTCCGAAACCCCCGATTACTTGATTCCCAGAATTCTCGAAGGCAGTTCCCAATGGTCACAATTACGCTGATGTGTGGTGGAGGTGAGGAGTTCTTACCCGAACGTTAACGGCATTCCTTATATCTCTTATTCCACATTTTCAAGTTCTTAATTCATACTATTCAACTGCCCCCACTAGAGCCACGTCGATTTCCGAGTTTTGGATTTAAGTGTTTGCAGCAAACCTAAAGATTTGATGATTTGAAAAAGCTTTGATGATTTGGAGGAAAGGAAGGTTCTTTCTTCACGAGACTCTCAAATTATGGAGTTTTAGGGGTATATCCCGATGCGTATGTCACTTTCAATGTTGCTCCATCTTGCATTTCGGGCCTGAAACGCTTGGTGTTTCAAGAATTTTAGATTTATGACGCTTCAATATGTTCTGACGAGCGTTCTGCAAATCAACAGTCGTGCCTATTAAATTTGTTTAACTTCTGCTAATTCCAATTCAGATCTGTTTTTGCAGTTTTTGACCCCGCTATACAGGGTGGAAGGGTTTAAGTGTAAATAAAAACATTGGGCGATTGACTTTCATTAAAAAAATAACAATTTCTGTTCCGCAAAACTTTGAGGAGGTGCCGAGGCCACAGAAATAGTTATTTTTTGACGAAAATAGATAGTCCTGTCAGGAAAGAGTGTGCTCTTCCCAAATCCATCGTCAAAATGTGTAGAATGTCAGCTGCCAAGCGAGTTACTCGCATTTTGTCCATGAAAATGATGTTATCCTAAAAAGATGCTAGACAAATCATATCTCGAAGGGTTTTGATTTTCGGACCATGGGTTATGGGGTGTTTTCGATCGCAAATGAGGTCTAATTTTACCCAATTTTTTTCTTTACACTTAAACCCTTTCACCCTGTATATGTTTTGCTAGAGAACCTACAGTTACACGTACACAACACGCAGGTACTGGCAATATCAGCCATTATATGGTCCTTTAGAGAGGGGAGGGCTTGTGATTGGAGGCGAGCAGCGCCGCCAGCGCTGTGGCCATGGCAGGAAGATGAATTGTAACAGGAGAGATCAAAATGTAAAGAAACGGTCTTGATTTTAACCTCAAAGAAGTTGGCCTGGGCGATTTCCATTGAACACCCTTCCCAAGTGTAGTGCCGCGTCCTGTCCATAATAGTATATTACGATCCAAGGGCGGTATGATGCTCATTACGATCGAGGGCGACAGGAAGTGCCGAGGGCAGTTGCCGCCCGAGATTCATAATAAGCCGAGCCGAAGTTCATAATAATAATAATAATAATAATCATAATCATCATCATCATCATAAAAACCAATCTTTAAGCCCCGTTCAGAAGCTTTGTGCTATGCATCTGTGGAGTCTATTCAACCAATCAAATTAATTCCTTCGAAAAATGAAGCATTTTGATAGGTTGCACAAACCTCACAGACGCAAATCATATGGTTTGCTTAATAAACTGAAGTGAACACACACTTTAGCCAGCGAATGGAAGGATCACGTAGCTGATACAGAGAAAACTTTAGATCCGGTGCACGCTTGGGTTTTTTTAAGCTGCGGTGCCGCCGCGGCGGCGGTTGATTTGCGGCACATTTTGCCTAGCAACATCAGTACATAGCATTGAAAAATGCAACAGAGGCCTCTTTTAACACACGAAGTGTGAAGCTCTGATGAAGCTTAGTACCTTTTAAACCACTTTTGACACGAGCAATCGTCCTAATCACTTAATTGACAATGTTATAAAGACTAATATATCCCAAGATATATAGCTTTGGCTATACCAACGCCAATTCATTTCTAAAAAGTGTAAAGAGCTTCAATCGAGTGGATATGTCGTGGTCACATGCCGTAATTTGTCATTTCATGAAATGACCAGCCATTTCATGAAATGCGCGCTCTTGATGTAACAGAGAGGTTAGAACACTATCTGACCAGGAATTCCGGTCATTTCATGAAATGCATCCTGCCTCTGGGCACTTCATGAAATACACGAGCGATTACACTACGTGGCCGAGTCACTCTGGTCATTTCTTGAAATGCCAACCCAACTCACTTTGTTCATTTCTTGAAATGACTGGACACATGGTGTAATCCTTTCGTATTTCATGAAGTGCCCAGAGGCTGGATGCATTTCATGAAATGACCAAAATTCCTGGTCAGATGGTGTTCTAACCTCACTGTTACATCAAGAGTGCGCACTTCATGAAATGGATGGTCATTTCATGAAATGCCAAATTACGGCAAGTGACTACGACAGATATACATTTTGAAATTCGAGTTCTCTCCAACTACTTATTTGAAAGCGGTGCCGCGACTAGAAAAACCGCATGTGTGCATTGCTTCATAGCAACTAATGTATTTCAAGACAATACAGACCGCCAAAGCGGTGCCGCCGCAGCACCGCAGCTTGGCAAAACGCAAGTGTGCACTGGGCCTAAATCGCCTCTCAGCGTGAATTCGTGTTTTTCATGATTTCTCAATTTTCTGTGGATTGGCAAATTTTGTCAAATTAGTCCCCCAACTAGCCATTTTTCTTTACTTTAGCCGCAAATTAGCGTTTCCCCACATTTTAGCCGTTTATTATGGGTTTTTCTACGTTGCATCAATGAATCAAAGCTCCACCAACTTTCGCCGTGAATTAACCAACGATTTTTCTGAAACTTGGCCGCGGATTAGCGATATTTTTCACTTTCTGGCACGAAGTTACCTTCAGAAGCCGCGAATTGACGTTTTCTCCATTTATTCCGCGAAGTAGCGTTTTCCTTACTTCAGTGCTTCTTATCAATTTTATCGATGAATTGTTCTCCATTTTAGCCGCGAATTAGCGATTTCTTGTCAATTTAGTGATTTTTCACCATTTTAGCACTTGCATCAATGTCCGATTTCGGAGAATTGGCACATGGAGTGAAGGAAATCAACGGTAGCTGCTGCCCGATTGATGCATCTGCTGATTTTTAAATAAATTTCAAAGTTCTTCAGGAGAGGTTGGATTGCAGTGCTAGGGAAATGACGTCAATGTTTAGATGTGAAGCATTTGAGAAATGGTTTGTTTGCAAATAACGAGAAAAATTGTCCAAAGAAAACACGTTTTACTCCCTCTTCCCCACACCATCCATTTCATTGAGTAGCCTTTGACGTAACCAAGCCCCCACTCAAAATTCTTAAAAATTGATCAATGTTTCAATGATTTCAATGTTTAATGTGAGCAATTGTCTTGTTGAAGAGCCCTCTTCAAGAAACCATTACTTGAAATAAGTGCAAGTTCCCAATTATCGATTTATCTGAATTTCGCAGTGAATTATTGTTTTTCCTGATTCAGCCTTTTCTCAACTTCATCCTTGAACTATCAACTTTTCTAACTTTTAGCTGTGAATGAGCGATTTGCTTCGCTCGAGATGCGTCGATATATTTGGTTTTCGATAGGTTTGTTCAAACCTACCCATTGAACTCGTTCGGAAACGTTCGAGAACCATTTTACCATAGTTACAAACAAATCGACAATAAAATGTAATCAACTTACATTTTATTTGCTGATCTCATGTCAATTCTACTCCGAACATGTTCTAAACACCTTGCTGGAACAGACCAATTTTGAGAATCCCACCTGTTAGTATCATGATCTTAGTTGATACAATAAGATCTACTTAGTATCGGGACCATATAGTTGATACTAACAAGGAGAGGACGTAGCTATAATTATGTTAAATGTCAATCCTTTTTGTAAAGTAACTGAAAAAACCATATGCTCTTCACATTTTTAAGGATTTCTCAATAAAATGCCAATTAATGAATTCTGCAAACCAAGCATACCGTTGAAAAGCTTGGAAATCATGCATGTTTTTTACAAGAGCTGGGTGTCGCCTAGCCTAGACAAACTTTCAGGAAGGTGTATAGTTGTACAGTTTCGGCTAAAACAATTGAAGATTCCGACATTTCCGAGTGAATTTGAGTGAAATAAGGAAGGTGTGCGATAATTAAGCAGGTTTATTTATTGCTCCGGCACACAAAAGTCGTAAAGTCACTGGTTTCTTGCCTCAATTTTCAATGGTGTTTGATTCTATTTTAGGTTAAATACGTCTTATTATTTGCTTTTTTCCCCCATAATACAAAATCTGATTTTTTCAGACTCCTATAGAAATACCGCCGGACGATCATAAACTTCAGTACTGCTACTGGTTGTGGTACAGTCGTCGATCGCCCGGCAAGCAGTCAGTACAATCCTACGACCAGAATCTCAAACTCATCGGAAGTTTCGGCTCCGTTGAACAATTTTGGGCCATACACAGCCATCTGGCTCGACCGTCGGACTTGATGAGTCACAGTGACTTTCATTTGTTCAAAGTCGGCATTAAACCAATGTGGGAGGTGAGCTATTAATTTTTCGAGTTGAAAAAATTCATTTTCATTTGTACTGGAACAGGTATTTTGTACTTTTTTAATCGAGCCTCAAGACTCGAAAAATCCCAAGAGTTCCCTCACACAAAAAGCATGAAATTCCTTGAAATGAAAGTTAATAGAAAACCATGGACCACAAGTGTGACATTTCTATTTTGCCGAATTTTTATTTTCTCTATCAAAAATGTATACCCCTCTCGTCTGTAGTTTATCCCCCACACCTGAAAAGATACCTACTTTACGAAATTGAAAATGAAACCACGTGTGAGGAGACAAATAAAAAATCGGCAAAATAATTGAAAACGTCATAGTCCAAGAGCCAGCGACATAAAAAGTGCAACCATTTGCATACTTTTCTTACCCAGCGCATAAAATTGATAATAATTCCCTAATAGTGGGAAAAATGGTCTGCCTCAATCTGGGCCTGACGAAACCGGTGGCAGACGCCATTAAAGATGCACTTATGGGGAGAAGTAACTCAAATCCCGGTCAGACGGCAAAAACGTTTTATTCACGTGATGACGCATTGGAAAATATTACGAAATCAATGTTACGTTTCATGCTATCGGATCCTATGGCCGCGAGCCAAAGGAAAAGTCGTAAAACCCGAAAACCCCTTTAATTCGAAGTACCGCTTGTCTGTGTCAGGGTACGTGGGGTCTATTAGAAGAAAAGGGATGAACAATTCCAGTATCGAATCTGTTTTATTTAGTCGATTTTAATAAGTATACAGGGTGTTCATGAATTAGCTGGACAGAAGAAAACCAGTTATGGGGCACACCATTCGCTATCGATATGACTATTTGGAGTTTTTGGAAATTCCTCTTTGTTTCCGAGATATCACACATTTTATGATTTTTTCATGAATTCCCTTTTTCCCACTTAGATGCTTGCCATACCCTCATAAAATGGTACTAGGCGGAATTTCCAAAAACTCCAAATAGTAATTTCGATGGCAAATGATGTGCCCCATAACTGGTTTTCTTCTGTCAAGGTAATTCATGAACACCCTGTACAAGACATTTTTAAAGATCCCATCGGCTGCACTATGATTTACTACGGCGCATGGAAAATGCGTAGGTATTATAAATTTTCATATTTCGTGGTGAAAGTAATCATAATTTCACATAGCTGCAGCCTAAAATATTTTTTGGGGTGTGTTCTTACTTGAAGTGACACTGTTTTTCTGTGATAGCATGAAAACCGTTCATCATAGATTTGTAATTAATTTTTTTTTTTTTTTATTTCTCATCCTATTTTCCCCCAGAAAAAAGTAACCTGACACCGAAAACCCATACTTCAAATTAGAGGGTTTGAAGCTTTTCCGATTTTTCCATTGGCTCGACGCCACAGAACCTGTTAACAATAAATGTAATATTCACTTCCCCGTATTTTTCAATGTGTTATTACGTGAATAAAACGTTTTTACCGTCTGACCGGAATTTGTGTTACTTCTCCCCGCAAGTGTATCTTTGATGGCGTCTGCCAGCGGTTTCGTCACGTCGAAGTGGAGGCAGACAATTTTACCACTATTAGGGAATTATTATCGATATGCGCTGGGTAAGAAAAGTATGCAAATGGTTACACTTTTTACGTTGCTGGCTCTTGGTCTATGGGGGAACCCCATTCGCAGGATTCACTCACCACATCAGTCAAGAGAATAATGAAATACATTTTTATCATTTTTTTTAATTTTTGTATTCGTGTTATATCTTTCAGGACGAAGCAAATAAAAGAGGAGGTAAATGGATCGTAAGACTGCGTAAAGGACTGGCGTCGCGCTGTTGGGAAAACCTCGTTCTTGCCATGCTGGGGGAGCAGTTTATGGTTGGACAAGAGATTTGCGGCGCTGTCGTTTCCATACGCTTTCAAGTACATACGCGCTTTCCTCATTCTCTATTCCTTTTGAACATTATAACGACTTCTTTCTATCCACTTTTGTGTGGACTCGCAGGAGGACATTATTTGCGTTTGGAACAAAACCGCTTCGGATCAAGCGACTACGGCTCGAATCCGCGATACGATGCGTCGCGTACTCAACTTGCCTCCAAATACCGTGCTCGAATATAAGACCCATAACGACAGTCTCAAGTAAGTAAACGGGTTATTATCTGACGTTTAGTTGTGTGGTTTTTTTTTAAAAAAAGAGTGAAGGTAGAAGTTAATATGAAAAGAGTTGACGGCACTTTGTTTCCTCCTATTTCTTTTATTATATTAATTTTGTTTTTTAGATCATCCCGAATGAAGGCAGAAACCGTTAAGCCGCACAATAATTCCTCCTGAGTTGTGAAAAACCTTAAGACTTCATTGATTCACTTGAAACCATTTTGAAAATAAAAAAACAAAAAATATATCTGAAACGTGTACAAAAATACATTTTTAAAGCGTATAATTCCTTATTATTTTACTTATTTCAATCAACTTTTAAACTGCCAGGTAAGGGTGTTCATTTCAAACGTGTGAGGTGATTCTCTTATATTAACTTTTGTCTTCTCCTCTCCTTCTCCAAAAGTTCCACTCTCATATTTTTAATTTCTGTCCTTAATGAATTGCCTTTACATTTTATTCTAGAGACAAATCGAGCTTCCGAAACACGGATGTATTTCCTCGGTAGCAGAAAAAGTCGAAACCAAAGAAATGGAACATGATCGGATCGCACAAAAAGACAAGATGAAATAAATTATGTTGTTCCCAGATTCAAATGGGAAAAAATATATAGTAATGGTAATAGTCCCATCCCTTTCCTCCTTTCATAAGTGCGCTATTGTTTTATTTTTTTCTGTACAAAAGAAGAAGAATATGAACCCTGAAACCCAAGGCTACAGCAAGTTTTTTGAGTACATCATCCTTCTCTCCCCCTTTGTTTCTAAACCAAAATCTCTCGCTTTGACGAACGAAAAATCGGCTGTTCCGCGGCGGACGGCTTCCTAGACTCTCCAGTCTGGCGGGTTGTGATAGAAAAATGAAACACAAACGTGTGAGACGAGATGAGATTGACATTGACTCATTCTGACTGTGAAATTTACTCTCTTCTCGTTTCAAATGTGTTTCACTATCTACTACGACTTCGAGTGAGATATCAATGAACGGGGGAAAAACCGAAATTGAAATTTAATCTTAAATGATGCTAGTGATTTAATTAGAGTCAAAACAAAGTCTTTCAGACGTTTTCCGATATTATTGGGTGAAATTTCTCAGCCTTTTCGTGCATTTCATAAAAAAAATGCATGATTGGTCTCGTTTAATTTATACAATAGAGGAATAGCTCGTGAATTTTCGTTTAGGCCTGCCTGAAACCGCAATTTTTTCGCTTTACTGGAGGGGTGAAAGACATTGTGTGCCACAAGCACGAGGGTGAACTGAAAAGTAGTGTCTGTCTGTCTGTACCGGGTCTGTACTCCGCAGCTAGTAGTTCCAAGTTTCCCGAGTAGATGTAGCTGAGAAGCTATGAATAAAATAATATTTACATTTTATAAATTTTATTCAATCAAACACGGCTGAAAAGTTGTGCTGTTACATAAGATTAAAAAATATATTTAGCATATAAGAGCTCCCATTGACATAACAGTCAGATCCGATTACAGACGGTGAGAATTATATGAACTACTCGAATAAACTTAACGACTGCATACCCGAAACTATAAATACTTCCTGAAATCCTCTATTAGGTTGGAAGTGTGTGTCAAGTGATGGCACAACTGAACATTGATCGCTCGTAACGTTAGGCAGATCTGCTCAGTGTAGTGTTGTCACGTGGATTTCCAGTGGTCGAATGCTCAGGTGGTCCCGATGAAACTCTTGCTTTGCTCAAAAGGCGGGGCGGAGGTGCTCTCGGTTGAACGCCTACCCTCAATTCGGCTATTAGAAAACACCACGGCTTTCCAAATTTATAATTAATTTATATCACTTCCACCTTATGGCACTACCGCGTAGTTTGCCAGCCTTTACTTTTTACTTAATATTGTAATTACCCATTTTCAGTAAGTCATTCCCATCTTTTATTTTTATTCAAATTCATTGAAATATAGCTTCAACCATTGCATCGTGTGAACAGGGTGTAAAATACATTAGGAAATGCATTTTCTTTAACTTTGTCTGCTCTTTTTGAACAGGGGCGGATTCATAAGGGAGGGGGGTAATGGGGATAACTACCCCCCCCCCCCAGGATTTCAGAAACGTTTATTTTTAAGACAGATAAAAAGAATACCACGACGATTTCCTGAGGACAAGCGGTGGCTGGCAATCTTTTTTGTCGATTCTCTCATATACAAAAGCTACCCCTTCCCCAGCAATGCCAATTTCGTAGCCTCACCTTTCCATAAAGTGAGTCTTCATGTATGAGATCGTGCATAATTTTTTCGTGTTGAGAGAATCATTAATGTAAAGGGCTGCACCTTACCGACCGATGAATGCCTTAACTTTTTGCAGGGTACTATATGTATAGGGTAGATTACCCTCCAAGATGTTTCCACCTTGAAATTTAGGTGGAAAAATCGTGTGACATCCTTTTACATCCTGAATCAACACTCCAAAATGTCATTAACTCTGGAATTGTGTCACTGACAAGTTACCTGGCTACTGGTTTATAAATGTAGAGGGTTGTTTGAGTAAGTAGAAAATTCAGCGCTCTGCAACGTCTTAAGCCGGATTTTCCTAGCAGCGTAAAACGCTCAGCGCAGCGTAATTTAAATTGTTTCCCAGTCAAAAAGTGAACAGGTAGTAACTAGGAATAAATGTAAAATACGCTGCGCTCTCTAAGCGTTTTGCGCCGCAATAGGAAAACCCAGCTTTACGGGAAATTTCCTTAGAACGCGTACTTTTCGAGTTACAGGAAAAAAAAAATCGGGTTTTCGGCCCTTCTGATGGGGAAATTTTGGTAGAAAACTCATGAAAATTACTCGTTTTCTTTTAGCGTTTAGAAAAAAAATGATTAGGTAGCGATTTTTTTTTTTTTTTTTTTTTTTTTTTTGCAGAAATGACCATTTTTGGGGAAAAAGAGTGCTCTTCAAAATCAGTGGTTTAACCAGCAAAATTCAAACGATTCTTGCGATTTTCGACATTCTAAAAATCATTAAAAGCCCGTTTACAAGCTATATGTTTGCGTTGTGACCCCGGTTGTGACTGTTGTGAGGAGTCTAAGCAGCCAAATGAATGTATTCCCTCGAAAAATGAAGCATTTTGATAGGATGCATAGACACCACACAACACAAACATAGAGCTTGTGAACGGGCCTTTAAACCTCACTAATTTCGGCGTTATAAGTAAGTTGTGTGCGGAAATGGTTAAATAAAAGTAGAGAGTAACACTGAGTGGTAATTTTTGTCGAATATGAGCAAATTAACTAAAGACATCGAAATTTGTTGTAGTAAATACACTCTATTTGACAGCCAGCTGTCATTTTTGCTGGAAAATTACCAATTAATTAAAGTAACTCTCATGAGTAATTTTGAATGGGAAACGTTGAAGACGTTTCTCTGATCCATGGAAAGTCGATAGGCGCAGATTTAGTATGGGCAAGTGCAGTGGCGGCGGAAGTATTTTAAAGGAAGGTTATAACCTCGTTTAAGGTCTTCTTGAACTAACACACGAGAAGTCAGTGGTCAGTTTGTCAAAGTCCTTCACAACACAAACCAGGAATTGCAATCGAGGATGGAAGGTGGATAGTATTTTATAGAAAACTTCAATCAATTTCTTTTCTTACCAAGGGGAATGAAACACTGCTGGATATGCACAAAAATACTTTACTCAAACACCGGCTCTCTCACCTCTCTTGTTCCAATTCCACACAAGAAACCAAACCTTCCTGGTTTTTATAACCTCGTTCGGAAGTTCAGGAAGTTGCAGCTTCACGTTAAGTTTAATCACAATGTTTTAAATAATTTTATCATTTCCTTGCTGTCGCGTGAAAAAAGTCATATGTTCATCATTTTTCGGAATTTGTTCAAAATCCTTTCCTTGGCTGTTGTTTCGACTTGTAGACCATAAATTTTATTTTTGAACCATACAGCCATGGTGTTTTTTATAGAATGCATTTCGGGCCCATTCCCGGTGCCCCTCATCAGCATTACCGCTTCACCTCTAAGGCCAAACACCTGTTTGTTTGGCCTGTTTGTTTGCCTGTTGTGTTTGGCCTTAGAGGTGAAGCGGTAATGCTGATGAGGGGCACCGGGAATGGGCCCGAAATGCATTCTATAAAAAACACCATGGCTGTATGGTTCAAAAATAAAATTTATGGTCTATGTTCATCATCCCCAAATGGAAAAACCTCGCAGGTAATAACCACTTTCCTGGACTTGTAATGTAACATACTATTACCGCCGCAAATTTTACGGCGTTTTAGATCCTAGGCTCTAAAGTAATTTTTTCGGACTGTGCTTCACACACTTGCGTTGAAGCGCTCTTCATTTTACAAATTAGAAAACTTGAAACATCTGAGTAAGAATATCAGCGGTTCAGTTAGTGAACCTATAGTTACACACAGGTACTGACAACATCCTTTAGAGTGGGGAGGGCTTGTGATTGACTGATGAGCGTTAACCTATACGACCGCAGCAGCGAGAGATATCAAATCCACTTGATCCGCCAATGGACCAAACATGGCGGCTTATGAGAGATTCCAAATCTATTTGATCCACATTTGCAGGGGAGACCAAATATGGCGACTGTCAGTACTCGTAGGAACTTATAGAGCCTTAGTTCAGTGACATTATCTAAACATGGAATAATGTTATATTTTTAGGGTTTTGGCCTTTTTTTTTTTTTTTTCTACTTCTTCGTTTCCTGAGCTTTCGCCTTCTTGTGTTGAAGGCATCGTCAGAGAACTTTTTGGGTTTTTTATTTTTTTTTTTAAAAAGACGTTTCTCTGATCCATGGAAAGAAAGTTTTTAAAAAAAAATAAAAAAATAAAAAACCCAAAAAGTTCTCTGACGATGCCTTCAGCACAAGAAGGCGAAAGCTCAGGAAACGAAGAAGTAGAAGAAGAAAAAAGCCAAAACCCTAAAAATATAACATTAATCAAGTTGAATGGCTTAAAAACTTATAATATTAAAACATGGAATAACTTTTTCGAATTGGCTTCAAATTTCAAATCTTATCCTGCTTTCAATATCAGTTCCCTAAGAAGCCCTAAGCCCTAGAATAAAAAGTAGTATGTACACCACGAAGCTAAAGTGTATTTTCAAGCCTCGAGGAGTGGCCGAACGAGGCGAGTCCGGCCATTTCTCTTCTCGTCTCGAAAAGACGCACTTTAGCTCCTGCGTATACTTATAGCTATACATGCTATGCTATAGATATAGGTTTCTTAGTTCAAAACATTCAAATATATTTACGTAGCAAAGTGTGGGATCGCAGATAGGGGCGTAACTAGAAATCTTTCCGGAGGCAGCGATTCCGGTAGCCCGGCGGCTGATGTGTGCTCGTGGGGGAGGGGAGATGTAATAAATGTCCTTCATATTGCTTGAATTTGGGCTGAAACCCTCTTCTCTTAAAACTGGGCATGTGGGGGTTGACTTTTATCGAAAATTAAAAACCCCCGTATCGTACAATCTTAAGGAGCTGCCGAGGCGACAGAAAATAGTTCTTTTTTGACGAAAATTGCTAGTACTGACTTTCTGGGTGTGCTTTACTAACTTGCTGGGGGTTTCTTTACTGGGTGTGCTTTTCCCGAATCCATCGCCAAAAATTTACAGAAAGTCAGCTAAAAAGCGAGTTACTTGTACTTAGTTGAGGAATGTGACGTTATCCTAAAAAGATGCTAGAAAAATAATTTATCTCGATGCGTTTTCATTTTCGTACCGTGGTGTTTTAAGCGTTTTCGATTGCAAATGAGGTCTACTTTCACCCTATTTTTTTTTTTTTTTTTTTCTTGCACTTATTCACATCCACCCTGATGTATGTACGTATGTATAAGTAGAAAGTATACGATAGAAAACATGAAAACTCGGAAACGCTAGGCACAACTTTTGGTAGCCCGAAAAACACGATTTTTTGGTCATTTTATCAGTTTTTTCTAAATACCCCCTAAACGAGTGGCTTTAGAGGACAACCTCGTACAAAACGTTTAGTTTCACTAATTTCTTACGCCTTTCGTGAATACATTGGTTTTCCACTACCAATACGGAGCGCGATAAAACCTTTCGGGCCTTTTTTTCTAAAATGTTGAAAGTCCGTTTCCGACCAATCTATGCTCCACGAGCTTCATTTGAGTCGCTGTCATATTGGTAAGTGAAGCCACCAATTAGCCCGTAGTGTATTGGACAAATTGGTGGGCCACCAATATGGCCGGAATCGGCTTCCGACAAAGTGGTGGGCCACTGCAGGAATTAGATTTCGTCTGAAAATATCTTGAGCATCTCTATCAAATTAGTCAAATAATTTATTGACAAATAAAACAAAGAACATCGCTAGGTTTCCGATGTATTTAGTTCAGAAAAACCTAGCGAACTTAAAATCTTAGAGAACATGAGTGAGGAACACGCCAAACACGGTGGTTTGGTCATACTGGTGAACCCACCACTTTGTCCGAAGCCGACTCCGGTCATATTGGCGGCCCACCAACTTGTCCGAAGTAGTCTCCGGACATACTGATGGTCCACCAATTTGTCCAATACAGTACGGGCTTCACCCCCAATCACCCCAATATACAGGGTGGAAGAGGATAAGTGTGACAAACATTTTGGGGTGATAGTAGGCCTCATTTGCGACCGAAATTACCATATACACCATGGTCCGAAAATCAATGCCCTTCGAGATATGATTTTTCTAACGATTTTTAAGGCTTACATCATTTTTTTTAACTGACGGCGAGAAACTCGCATTCAATTTGAATTTTTGCATTTTTTGGTGATGGATTCGGAAAGATCACACTATTTTCTGTCAGGATTAGCCATTTTCGATAGACGTTAACTATTTTATGTGCCCTTAAATGCGGCTCAAAGTCGTGCTAATCGGGGAATTAATTTTTTTCAAAAAAAGTCAGTCCCCGTTTGTCCACACTAAATCTGAGTGTACAGACAACCCGTGATTCAGGAAAACATCTTTAAAGTGTCCTTTACAAAAATAGTCATAAGCGTTTTCTTAGTTGTTTGGAGATTTTTCGTCAGAAATGACGATTTCTTAGAAAAAATAATGATTTTTCTCTTCAAAATCGCTTGTTTTGACCTGAAAAATTTGAACAAGTTTTGTGATTTTAATGTGATAAAAAGCACTAAAACCTAATCCAAAGCTATACGTTGAATCAAACTTTTTATGCCCGCCTACCAAAGTAACAAAAAATGTCGCTCCGGCAGCTGGGGTGTCGGACTGTCGGATAGAGTACATTTCACGAAATACGAATTTCGTTAATTTAACTAAATTTGCGATTATTCGGCAAGAATGGCTATAAAAATGTAGAGTAACAACGTGAAATGTTAATTAATGCCGAATAATAGCTAAATAACTAAAAACGTCGAAACTTGTAGTAGTGTAAATAGTGTAATACACTAAACCCGACAGCCGGCGGCCGGAGCGACATTTTTCGTTACTTTGGTAGACGGGCATAATCAGTTTGATTCAACGGATAGCTTTGGATTAGGTTTTAGTGCTTTTTATCACGTTAAAATCACAAAACTTGTTCAAATTTTTCAGGTCAAAACAAGCGATTTTGAAGAGAAAAATCATCATTTTTTCTAAGAAATCGTCATTTCTGACGAAAACTCGCCAATCAATCAACTAAGAAAACGCTTGTCAATATTTTTGTAAAGGACACTTTGAAGATGTTTTTCGGAATCACGGGTTGTCCGTACTCTCAGATTTAGTTTGGACAAACGGTGGCTGACTTTTTTTGAAAAAAATAAAATCCCCGATTTGCACGACTTTGAGCCGCATTTAAGGGCACATAAAATAGTTAACGTCTATCGAAAAAGGCCAATCCTGACAGAAAATAGTGTGCTCTTTCCGAATTCATCACCAAAAGTTGCAAAACTTCAAATTGAATGCGAGTTTCTCGCAGTTAGTTTAAAAAAATGATGTAAGCCTTAAAAATCGTTAGAAAAATCATATCTCGAAGGGTTTTGATTTTCGGACCATGGTGTATATGGTAATTTCGGTCGCAAATGAGGCCTACTATCACCCAAAAATGTTTATCACACTTATCCCTTTCCACCCTGTATATCCGGGGTGTTTCGGGCAAATTGGTGATCGAGGGAATTTTTCCCCATCCACTAATGTGACCACCCACGCCCACCCGACACACCATGCATGTCTGATACACAACCGACATATTGGTGGATGCAGGAATTCCTACCGCACCCACCAATTTTTCCGCCCACAACTACGTCCGGATCCCCTTCATTTCAGGCCATCAACCTTCATTCCATTAGGTTACCCAACTTTTTCAAGCCCCTCCGCCTCGGTTGAAAATTTCGAAGGCCTCTATTCTAGATTTTCTATTTAAAAAAACTGAACATTTTGCTGCCAGAAAACGATAATTTATGCGTTAAACTTGATGTTCTGGTGTCCTGGCAGCGTGTAATTTGTAGGGTAAAAGCCTAATTTGACTGGACTAATACAACTTAAGTACTGTACATCCTTATTTGTCTTGAAACATCACCCCAAAATTGTATTAATTTTGGAATCTTTGGAATGATGTAACATGTGGGTGTTAGTGTAAAGGGGGGAGGGTCATCTGCATTAACCCCCATCCCCTAGGATTTAGACCTGGATCCGCCCGTGAAGTAACTGCAAAAAAATCGTATAATTAACTGTAGCTACAGTGAGTCCACCATACCTACAATCAAGAGGCTCAACCATTTTTAGTGATATGACGCAAGTATTTCTCGACGACCTCGCGGCGTAAGGTTCGGCCTTCGGCAAACCGAGGTGGTGAAATACAATATAATAATGCATCTCATCGTGTTTATAGTTGACCAAGTTTAAAAAGGAAAAAAGTTTATCTACGACATTTGAACAATGACCAACTTTATTATACTAAAATTAGTGAGAACAGTGACACATTCCATCTCTTGAGAGAGAACACCAAGAATGAGAAAAATTGGTGGCTCAATTTATTTGAGTTGAGTAATGTTCACATTTTCATTATTTGGTTTATAGTTAATTACATAATGTTCACTGTATTCAACTGGGAAAAATTCCCTTACCCCCACATTGACCCAAAATCGACATACATATATTTGCTGTTGAAGAAGAAATTTAATATTAAACACAGGAGAAAAGCCTTTTCTATCTTGAATGATTTTCCTTTTACACGAGTAAGTTTTTTGTTCAAAAATATGTTCAATCTGATCACAAACAGTCCATTTAAGGCAGGGGTGCCCATCCCCAAGCTGAAGGGCGCATCACCCCCCCCCCCCAATCACCCGCCACCATGTCTTCATCGCCAAATCTTAACGGGGCGAACAAATTTGCGCAAATTGATCAGATGTATTGTTGAAGCCCTGTACACACGAAGACATTTATGTCAAGCCATCAAATTTTCAATATGTTCGTGTGAACATTCTTGTCTCTGTAGTGCCATTGAGGTCCACCTTAATCGTCCAACTTGCTGTTTGAGAATTCTTGTTTCGTCCAACTTTAAATTAGCGTTTTTTTGACTAAAAAACGCTCACGAGGCTAGGCGGCCGATGATTTTAACGATTTTCTCCAATGCTTTGATTTGAGCTGGACGTGGTTTATGAGTCTTTTAGACCGGTGTCAATCGCGAAAATGCAGTCGCGGTTCTGGCTAAAACTTACCTATAGGGGAGCGATGAACGTATCGCGATGTTAGTATCGTCTGACCTTCTCGAACGGAACTCCTATCCATTACTGCACTCATATAGTGGATTACTTTAGCTGTGTTTGACTCAAATTCACCCCTCTCAAAGGTGGCCAGGGGGAACTATGCACAGGTTATTTAAAAAAGGATCCCCCCCCCCCCAATTTTCATTGCACACCCCGCGCCATTGCCCCCCCCCTTGTGAGCACCCCTGATTTAAGGTAAGGTAGAGACTAGAGAACCTTTAACCCTTTAAGGCTCGGGCTCTCCCATCTAGGACCACCCCTGTTATTCCCTGAACGCACACCCAATTTTTTTTTAATCGAAGGAGAAAATCGCTTTTCGCAAATTTTTGTGAGTTGTTCTGGAAGACTAATTCGTGTTTATTTTAAAAATGGTTATATACAATGACGCCGAAAATGGCTAATGATCCCTTCAGGGATGCACAGATGCACTGAGTGAGCAAAAAATGGGTGTACCTCTCAGCCAAACAGTTGAAAACAAAAAACAGTAATTTTATACGCTAAATTACTTTAGTAAACAATTAAACTATAAGCATTATTTTTTGATTACCAAACAGAAAAAACGCTGCGATACGCCAAGTGGTAGAAAGTGACGGCCATGATTCCGTCATAGTGGCACAGGGTTTCACAATAAACCGAATAACACGTATGCCCGTATTTCTAGCCATAAATTTATTAGTAATAATCATTCTTTGGGATGTATTGTACGAAAAAATGTCGTTTTAATGAGAACTTATGAAAAATGAAACTCCCCAAATAATAAAAAAGTCAAAAGGTCCTCGTACGAGCTCAAATTGTCGGGATAATTTAACCTTAACAACTAATGTACACTGTCTTTTCTAGGTTTAAACTGAATGTTATTAGGGAGTTATCGCACAACCGTCTGACGGTTAACGTTAACGGTTATTTGACGTCACGCAAGCGTAGCCGTTTGTGTCGGTGGAAAAAGAGTTATTGCAAATAATAGTTGCGCTAGCATATGAACAAATGGTAGGGCACAGATCCACTTAATTGCTTCAAATAAATTAATAAAACACCACCTCATACTGGTCTTTAAACGTTTGTGGTTAACGCTTAAACTCAAAATTTGAATTTTACACTTATCATGACATCACATAACAGTTAACGTTAACGGTCAGACGGTTATGCAATAGAGAGTTGTAGCAATCTCTTCCGCTAACGCTAACGGTAACGCTATTCATCTGTGATGAAAATCTCGGGGTAAACTAGAAAAACACGCCCTAAGCACGGCTTCAAGTAAGCTTCACTGGTTATTACAGCCCGATAGGTACTATATCGTTCCCTTAAATCTCTTCGCTATTCCTGTCCATTTAGCGTGTCCCGCTATTCAAATAACTTAAACGTTATTTCTGAGCCTGCGCAATCACGATCACTTAGCTTTAGCGCATTCGGTAAGCGTGTGCTAAAACTCTTTAATAACTGCCTATTAACAGTAAACATATCGATTAATTACCTAACGAAAACCTCTATTCGTTTCAGTCGGAAGTAAAACAATAATTTCTCAAAAAAATAACTTTTTTCTGCACTCAGGTCTTCAAGTTCACTTCGCGTAGCGTAATGTGGTCCCTGAGAGGTACCACCTGCGTCATTTTCTCCCTCACTAAACAGTTTAACGAATATTTGACGACATTTTCCTGAAGTCCTCTAGGATTCAAGTCCAAGACGTAGATTAGCATTTTCCCCCTCATTTTAGCCACGAATCAACGCATTTTCTCATGTCTCGCCATGAATTGGCGTTTTTTCCAGGGTCGTCTTTACTGAAGTCGGGTCCCCAGGCCAGGGATAACATCGGGGCCCCTCCATGCTACGTGAAGGGGGGGGGGGGTGCACTTCGTGCTACACTTTTTTTTTTTTTTTTGCTCCCTATAATTCAAACATTTTCAAAATATTTTTCTCGCAAAAAAAAAAAAAAAAAAAATTGTGAGTCTAGCTCACTAATGGTGAATCCACCACCGGGAGTTTGGTTGGAGTTACCAAACTCTAACATTGTTTACATAAATTGTGATGCTTTTTTTTGTGTTAATACTGTCTTAACGTGACTTAAACTTTAACTCTCGGTGGTGAAATCCACCATAAGAAACCAATTAATCGTATTTCACTCACTAAAAAAGAAAATTTCACCAATTTTTGCAGCTGCGATAAAACAATTTCACGGATTTTGTGCATTAAAACCCAATTTTTGCAGGTCCGACTCACTAGAAATTATATTCGTTGATTTCACGCTCTAAAAACCTTTTCGCTGATTTTTCCAACTACGTATTAACCAATTTTCAGGGTTCTGGCTCACAGAAACCCTCATTTTGCGGATGCTTTTCTGCTAAAAATCCAATTTCGAGGTTTTTTGAAGCTAAAAAACCAATGTCTTGAGCTTTTTCTCATTAAAAAAAGAATAACTCAAATTTTACTCGCTGAGCACGCTTATCACACTAATCAAAGAGCTTTCACGATTATACGAATATTAGCCAGTAAACGAGTGTTCAAAAAGGTGGTCTAGAGGGAATGAGCGAAAGCAGAAATTTTGACTCCGGAACCATGTTTGGACTAGTTAGGAGGTAAACAAACTAAAAGTCCCCACCCTAGGAGGTGAGCCCGAGTGGGGGGAGCACAAAGAAGGTAGGTACCATTTTGCGGATTTTCACTGATATCTCGAAAGCAGAGCATCGTATGCAAAACGTTTGTGATAACCAATTAAAGCTGACATAAATATCAGAAACTTTTGTCATATACGTGTTTCACTAATTCTAACCGTTCTCGAAATGCATGCCCCGCAATAGTAAAAATGTCCTTAAAAAATATTTTTATTCCACGTTTTCCGTTGAACATTCTTTTATATCGTCTAAACCGTTCATCCTAGGAGAAAGCCCTAAGAAAGGAAGTTTTAGAGGATTTAATTATCTTTGGAAATTGTACATACATAAACATAAACAAATTTATATTGAACAGGTCAAAAGTTATACGAGTTTTATAAATGTTGGCCAATTTCAATTTTTTTGGTTAACCTTCGTCAGACACTTCAAAAAATGGACTTGGCCTATGTATTCCTGTTCGGTTTCGTTCGACTGCTCTTGCTAGATTTCGATGCAGGTACTCAAGCAAGTGAAGAACACGGTTAATGTATACATAGCACGTTAAATAGGAGAGGCTCCTAAAATAAGCTCAAGGGGTACTTTTCACGCAGTCTATTTGCATGAAATGTGTATTCAGTGAAATAATCTTTTTTTTTTTTCAGAATATTGTAGCCTGTTATTTTTTATTATTATTGTGGGCACTATCTTTATTTTCAGAGAGAAATTGAGTAATAAGAACGCGCCATTTACTGCTGTTTGCAGGTGGTGATTAAAGGAAAAGTCAGAAGTAAACTGTTCTTCAGTAAAACTCTAATATAATAGTTTTCCCCTCTTCCTATTCCCATTCGAGTGTAACAAAATTAATTTAATAGGAACCATGTATTAGACTGGAAGGAGTTGACTATTAGTGAATTCCCCATCCCCCTTCATACCACAGGGAAATTAGCGCGTCTCAATTTTTCAAACCATAGCTCTTCGAGTACAAACGAATAATAAGCCAGTGTCTTAACCTTAACCAAGTCAAATGTTGACAATCAACGTTGACTTAACTCTCTTATAGACGGGGAGAAAAAATATTCCCATCCCGCCAGCCGCTAATACGCGCTACCGAATGCTACGCGCATGTTTGAATGCCGTTTTAGCGATCGAGCGTTAGAAAGAGAGCGAGTGAGACAGAAAGAGTAAGGCCACGCTAAATTCGGTCAGTGTGTGCGAGTGGTCGACTACACGCTCACGCTTTTCTCTTCCTCTGCAAGATCTTCTTAGACGAATTACAATAGGTGAATATTTTAAATAAAACTAGACCATTCCCCCCCCCCTTTTTTTTTAAAACCACCAAACCATCTTCCAAGACCGTTTTTCAAATCAATGGGCGTTTGGTTTGTTCATGTTTTTCAGACGGAATTTTTCGAAGAGTTTGAATAAATTTCAGTTTCAATGCTGTGGGGCTCGCGGCTGGGCCTATTCGCCCGTCGCCTCAGACTTCAGCCGTCTATGAAAATCTCAAAGTCGTCACCAAAACTTGTAATTCACTCATATATTTGAAACAATACTATGTTTTCATATTGATTTCTGTTATTTAGAAGGGAAAAGTAACTCACCTAGACGAGTTCTATCATAAAAACGTACTCAGCGATGCATCCTCAGTCAGGTATTAACGCTTTCCACTCTTGTGATTTTATTGTGTGTAAATATAAATCTCAAGTATCGGCCTATGCTTAGTATATTATTGTAAATATTAATTTTCTGTCAATGCGTAACGATTCTAAGGCATTATACAATCATCCACGATCCAAGCTTTGTTCACTCGTAAGTTCTTTATTAGAGTGTTAATATTTTTTTCTTAAGCGTGTGGGTGTGTGTGTGTGTGATTGATTGATTGATTTTGTACTTCCATGAGTTTACGATCTTCCTTGCTATTGTAATGTTCTTTACGATTTTTTGAAACAGATCGAGCGACACTGAGCAATCAACAAACACAGAAGACATGCTCTTCGATATGTTTACCGTTGAAGATTCGAATTTATTGTCAGTCGGGAAATTCCTAGCTGTAAGAAAAATCCTTTAGGCTCCGTCCTACATTAACAGCTCGTAAATTCACGTCCAATCATTTTTAAGGCATTGAGACAAACGGGCCTACGGAAAACTGACCCTCGTCTCGCGGGTTTAATGGAAAATCTAAGAAAAGTACATAAAGAATCCGGGCGAGAGGGCGGCTCGCCTGAGACTCAAAAACTTGATAGGGACGCTTTCAGAAAGTAAGAAATGCTTTCGATGTTACTCAGTTCTTCGAAGTATAATTCTGTATTTAATTTAGAGCGATATCAGCGAATTTAGTGCTAATTTCACGAGCGTTTCGGCATCATTTCATTATTCCGGACTTTTTGGATTTCACGAAACACATAGAAGAGTTTTACTGGAAGTGTAAATCCAACAACGAAGGAAAGGTGATTTTTTTATGTTTAGTTCATGCAGTGTTTGTGGTTCGTGCAGTTGATAATATTTTAGTGTAAAAATTGCCAAGCAAGTTATCTATAGTTTCTAGAGTGTTTAGTGTAGAGTGTTTAGGGACTGATGGTGGAGAGGGGGGCAATTCTAAGCAATGGCAAATGACGCCGTGACTTCTGAAGCTGACACAATTGGGTTTAAATGGAAGTTTTTCTTCAGAAAAATAAAATATTGATTTTCAAAATTGAACAGGTTGCCGACTATATACCTCAGTTAGCTAGAAGTAATCCTGATCATTGGGGAGTGAGCGTGTGTACGATTGACGGTCAACGGTTTTCCATCGGAGATGTCAACATTCCATTTACCCTACAGTCGACTAGGTACTTGGCTCAATAAAATTACATTTATTTTAACTTAGAAATGATTGCACAATCATTTTAATTTTTCAGTAAACCCTTAACCTATGGAATTGCTTTGGACCGATTATCGCAGGAGGTTGTCCATAAGTACGTAGGTCAAGAACCTTCGGGTCGAAATTTTAATGAGCTGGTTTTGGATCATAATAGTGAGAATGGCCCCATTCCATCCTTCTCCTTTACTATTTTCAAACGTAAATTGTTTTCATTCTGACAGAAAAACCGCACAATCCGATGATTAACGCCGGCGCCATTCTAATTTGCTCTCTTCTTAAGACTTTAGTCCATCCAGAAATGACGCTTGCGGAAAAATTTGATTTTACTATGGATTACTTCAAGGTAATTAAGTAAGTTTTACGTTACTTTTTTTCGTTTCTTTCTGGACTATTTCTATTTTATTCCGAAATATTTGTGTAATGCAATAAATAAAAATATTAATTTGGGGCAGCGACTCGCAGGAGGAGAATATCTCGGATTCAACAATGCCGTTTTCCTGTCAGAGCGTGAAGCGGCCGACAGGAATTACGCCCTAGGATTTTTCATGCGGGAGCACAAGTGTTATCCTGAAAAAACGAATTTGAAAGAATGCATGGACTTTTACTTCCAGGTATTCTTCGCGCACACGTCTTTATCAACAGTCCTTCTTATAACTTTGAGTTTTTCAGTGTTGCTCCATGGAAGCAACGTGCGAGTCGATGTCAATCATGGCTGCCACATTGGCGAATGGTGGAATTTGCCCGTTGACTGAGGAAAAAGTGCTCAAACCGGATTCAATTCGTGACGTGTTGTCGTTGATGCACTCGTGCGGAATGTACGACTATTCCGGGCAGTTTGCTTTCAAGGTAAACTCTGCGTGCGGTCAATTTTAGGCGACGGCATTTTATATCTTTTTCAGTGTGTGATGATATATTTTATGCGATCTCACGTGACCCTATTCAAGGCTGCCAGCGTTTTCACATCACCTTAACCGTCCACTAAACCAAATCCGTACAGCGAAGATTGGCCAGACAGTCGGGACAGATGGGTGGCTTGGTTCGCGAAATTCCCCTCCACTCTCCCTCATCATTACTTTGAATATACAAAATCCCCCCACCACCACCACCACAAACCGACACTGCTACTCTTGCCCAGAAAACCTGAAATGATCCACGTAAAGTATATACTACCCCTTGGAAAATCACCATCTGCCCTTAAAACTTCCAATTTTCTCACTCAAGAAACGGAAGATTTCCCTACCCAAAAATAATTTACATAGAAAATCACGTTTTATTACCCAAAATAGGTCAAATTCACTCAAAAAGAACTCTATGCTCCCTATTAGGGTTGACTAATCTATTCTTTGTTCAGAACCCTGCCTAGGGTGTTGTCAACCGATTAAGAGCCGCTCAGCAATTACTTTTTTTAATTATCACAGGTCCCATCAACTGAGCGGCTATACATTAACCACAATTAACGTTTTCCTGCGTCACGCAGGTTGGACTTCCGGCGAAATCAGGCGTTAGTGGAGGAATGTTGATCGTTATCCCTAATGTGATGGGGATTTGCACATGGTCTCCGCCGTTGGATCCACTTGGGAACAGCTGTCGGGGAGTACAATTTTGTCAGGTGGGTCTTTTTTCCCCTCAATATAAACTGCGAGGGATTTGTCAGGGCGATCTGCAACAGTTGTGAAACGCTAGTTTAAGTAAATTTTATTCAAAGTCAGATGTTACAAATTGAGCGATAATGCATCGTAGATCGCCTTGATAGATAGCTTCAAGTACAGTAAAGCTCTAAAATCGGTAAAAAAAAAAAAAAAAAAAAAAATATAACTAAGGCTCAATTGTCTTTAACACGACAGGAGCTCGTCGAAGTATTCAATTTCCATCGCTACGACAATTTAAAACACGCGACGAATAAAAAAGACCCTCGAAGGCACAAATATGAAACAAAAGGTCTCAGCATTGTAAACCTGTTGTTTTCTGCAGCAAGTGGGGACTTGGCCGCTCTGAGAAGGTTGCGTTTTCCGTAAATTTAACGTTCCAATTTCGATTTTTACATAAACTTTTTTTAGACATTTCCTATCCGGTCTTGATATGTCCCTTTCGGACTACGATGGTCGAACAGCGCTTCATTTAGCCGCGGCCGAAGGCCATTTGGATTGCGTGAAGTTTCTTCTTGAACACTGTAATGTTTCATTCAATCAGAAAGACAGGTGAGATCCCTCAACCATCACCCAACTCAAGCCTTTTTTATTATTTCTTTATTTCCTTCAGGTGGGGTAGCTTGCCTTTAGATGAAGCAAAGACTTTTGGTCGGGTTCAAATTGTACAATATTTGACCGAGGTTGCAGCAAAGAAAGAGGCTGAAGCACAGAGCTCATCTGAGGCGAAAGAAACTAAAAAAGCCAATGTTGCTGATACTTCCCCATTGCCGTAAAAAAAAGAAAGTGAACTCATGAGATTTAATTCAATATTTCAGTCCGTGTATATTATAATTCTGGACGTCCTGAATGAAGTCGGGTAATAACACTAAGGTGGCTATTGTAAACAATAGACTGCTTCCTTCGCTTATTATTTCGATTATGTATTTGTAATTTATTGCTCTATAATTTATTCATGTTTGGTCAATTTTAATTAGTTAATTAGCTCAAAATAAGGCAATAAATGAAACCCATATCTTAAATTAACATGAGTCCTAAAAATCTACTTTAAAATTCGTGTAGTCTAGTGAATTAGATAGATGTTCATTTTTTTGCCTTTTATGTAATGTCTGTAACGGACTTTCGATATTTTTACTGTGATGTTGAATTCGTCAGCCTTCATTCATCGTGTTTGACAATAATGGCATAAATAACTGATTTTCAAGATGTAACTTTTTTACGTTTATTAGCTTCTACCGCAGAGCGCGCAACAGTCAATGATAAGACACTCGGTCAGGCACCAACTTTTAACTATGAAGCACATGCTCAAACAAAAAATCACGCTGAACAGAACGACCAACCCAGCAATGAAATTTGTTGTGTACACCACGTCAGTAACTTCGACAACTCCGGAAACGTCGTCCGGATAGTCGACAGGTCCGGATCCGTCTTGAAGAGGCATGAGAACGGCGTGACTGTCAACTGTGGTCGATTGCTGTAGAAAAGAGGGCTGAGGTGGTGGTGGTGGTGGTGGTGTTGGTGGTGCCGGTGACTCTGGTTCAAGTGGGACCATGGGGGGGAAGTCGTCATAGGCGAAAACGGACACATCTCGAGCGCTTCTTTTTTGAATTTCAGGAAGGAAGCGGAGCCGATACGGGGCGATACCGACTTTTGATCCGAAATCAGACCAAGTAAAGTCAAATCGACGACGGATTTTGGCTAGATAGGAGCGTTTCTCAACGGGAGACGAGAGTTGATTTGCGATGGCAGCGCAATGCCTGAAAATGAACACGATTGATCCAACCATTGCCAAAATCGTCAGAGTGTTTCGATCAAACACCTGTACAACTTCATAGATTCTTCAAAGTCACCGTTGTCGAACGACATTGACAAACACTTCCCTAGATCATTAGCATCGGTGAAAGGCTGATTTCCTCCTGCCATCCTGATTATCATTGCAATGATTACTAAATTCATTTCTCATTCCGTCACTATTGATCTCACATGTTATGAACAACGATTTTGGCTTTGGAACCCTTGTAAAAGGAACCGAAATAGCGAGGCAAACCGAAAATGGCGATTGCTTTAGAAGCGGACCTGCCATGGGACCACCCAATAAAATTCAAGTTGACTACATTTTATTGGCTGGTTTTTTGGCTTGGACTCTGCGCCAAACATGTTCCATAAACACCTTGCGGGAACACAGACCTAATAATAGCAGAAGTGGGGTGGTGCCGAATCCTTGAATCTTATATCATTTTGTTTACTAAGCTAGGGGCTTAGCTTGTGAGTTGATTAGTAGTGCCCAATTCAATTACGCCCATTAAGGCATAAGAGATCGTGTCTAAGCACGTTCTTGCCCTAACAACTGGCCTCGTGGCCTCGGCCTCACCAGAATCCCGTGAATTGGCATTCTCTCAATTTTAACCGCTAATTAGCGTTTTTCTCCACTATGACCGTGAATTAGCGTATTTTTCTTAATTTTAGCTGGATATTTTAGTTTTTCTCTATTTTAGCCGCATAGCGTTTTCATTTCAAACGCTCATAGTCATGAATTAGCGTTTTTCTCAATTTTAGACGCGAACTAGCGATTTTTCCCGCGAATGTGCGATGTTTCTTAATATTTGCCGTGAATTAGCGGCTTTTTTTACTCTTGGTCATTATTTAGCGCCTTTTCTAAATTTTGGTCAAGAAGATTCCTTCATCAAAGAGTCGCGAGCGTGAATTAGCGCTTTTCTCAATTTTAACCAAGAATTAGCGCTTTTCTTACATTTTATTCACGAATTTAAGCACTGTTCCTCAATATACATATATTGATTTTTCTACATTTTTAATCGCGAATCATCGTTTTGTCTCAATTTGAGCCGTAAATTAGGGGTTTTCTCATTCTAGTCTGTAATTAGCGATTTTTCCCCAATTTCAGCCCTTTTTATAGCTAAAATAAAGTAAAACGACATAATGTGCTGTTCTTGACCAACTCCGCATTAATGGAAACGCACTTATTAAGGTTAAAAAATTGATAAACAAGAGCTTGATCACATTCACGATCACGATTCAGCAAAAAAATTGGTGAGCATCTTTCAACGCTCTTTCCTCCAGGTCGGATGGACTGAAAATCGTCGAAAGGAGCCAAATCCCCGTCCAACCGGACACCAAGACTCCTTTTCACGTACTTCCAACCAGGAACACAATACCTAAAAATCCTAATTTTTCCATCTTGGAGCTATTCGGGGGCGCCGGTCCCCCAAATAATACTCGTCCACTACCTCGGTACGGTACTGAACGGATCTGCTGATGGGGCGCCGGGAGCAAACCCCGAAAAGTTTACTAATTTATGGAGGTAGCCACGCGAAATTCACGGTTCCTAAAAGATCCAGATTCGCGAAATTTGGGGTTAGAAAGAGCTAAATCTCGCACAATTTTGCAAATGCAATGCGACCCTAAAACCTTAATTTAGTGGCATTTTTTTTTACACCTCCCCCCTTCCAACCGTAATTTTGCAGCAAATTTCTTCAGTAACTTCAATTTCTAGGCCGTTTATCGATCTGAACTCGTAATTTCACTGCCGGTGAATATTCAAAACCAGAAGTTTGCGGCTATTGCTCCCGTGGAAAATGCAATTTCGCGTCTGATTATCCTCAGAAATATTCAATTTTGTGGCTTTTTAGGGCTAAGCTCGAAACTCACAATTTTGCGGCTGATTGTTCACCGAAACTTTCAATATCGTTGTCTACGAGTATGTAGCCCTGAAACTTCAAATTTATTTTCTATTATGTAGGTATGTATCCCACGAAACTTGTAATTGTAACTTGTGAGTGGTTTTTTCACGGAAAGGAGCCTTCGAAAACGTCGCCTGATGCATCAATGTAACATTGGTGTGAACGATATGAATGAAATGTATTGCCCCCACCTTCTTAGGGGCGGTAATATAAGGCGGTAATATATAATATAACATAAAGCTTTCTTCCTCGTTACCAGGGTGGACCAATGTACCTTGCCCCTCCCCCCATTAAAATTCCTCTAGCCTTATTGAGTGCTATATATATGTCCTGGATCCTGGATTATTCCCCCTTCCGGTGTCCACCTAGCTCACACACCGATCAAGAAGAAAGTTTATCTGACAGCAACCCTCCCTTGACACTTTGGACGCTCCCCCACTTGGACCGCCGACGGCGTCCAACCCCCCCTTGTGTAGACGCCGAGCATGAAGCGCAACAAAGCAACAATCCTTTTTTCGCGAAGGCTCAGGGTGTGTTACCTCTCGCTTTCTCTTGAATCAGGCGGGAATCGTTCCCAAGCGCGGTTTCGATAATTGGGCCAAATTTCCGTGAATCGTGAAATCGGGGGTTTGAGTAAGCCAAGATCGCCAATTTTTATTTTTTGAGAAGCCAGGCCCGAAATATTGATTTCCCGCGGATGGATGGCCCCGCGAAATTGGTTGTTTGAAAAGCCATACCTGTAAAATTGGTTTTATTCATAACATTCTCCACTGCCGTCGACACCGTATTTGGCTTCATTACAGCATAGCCCACACGGACGACCGTAGGTTGACCACAAAAATAAACTGATCCCCTCCCCCACTTCCTTTCCAGAATCCCAGAAACAACGAGGAAGAATTTCCTGTAAAACCCTGAGAGCCCTAAGAAACACTGTAGGTACTGCTCTTACGTCTTTAGTAACGAGGTATTAATTGCGGCATTCAACCAGTGAGGAGTACAGTTTTCTACTTGTTGTTGTTTTTTTCTGACTTTTCCTTGGAAACATTATTGGTATTGCTTGCAGTTGGAGGCCGGTGGTCGAACGGGTTGGACTGCATTCAATTGCTGGTAGTATTTTCCGGGAATAAGAGGGTTCGCATTCTTCATAATCGAAGCATTCATAAATTATTTAAAAATAGAACAAAATTAGTGTAGAGATTATTTTATCAATACCTACACTGCTTATCGGTAAGAGAAGGAATAAAAAAACAAAAACAACAACAACAACATCAGCAGCAACAAAACAACAAGACAAAACAATAACACGGAAGAAGAATCAATAAATAGCAAAGAACGCTCTTCTCAACCGTTTGCACGCAGAGATCTGGTGATACAATTATTGTTTTGAATTATTGTCCTCTCTTGTTTTCGTGTACGAATAACTTTTCTTTGTGATTATGAATTGTGAAGAATGTGAGGAGCAGGTGTCTCCAAAAAGGGCCCTCAAATGTGCAATATGCTCTGGGCCGTATCACTACAGCTGTAACACATAAAAACTATTGATAAATTCAAAAAGCTTGGTAAGAAAAAAGATGATTGGAAATGCACGAAATGCTCAAGAAAAGGAAAACAGTTTTCTCAAGTGGGTATGAGTGTGAAAGCGAGGTGGTCGAAGAACAAGGACCTAAGAAACAAGCAACAAAGTTGGACATTATTTTGAAAGAGATCGAAAAGTCTGTCCAGTTTTTTGTAGCCAAAAGATTGATGATTTCTCTAAAGAAATGAACGATCTGAAGACTTCAGTGCGAGAGCTTAAGAAAGAAAACAATGAACTTGCACATGTTGCTGTACTCACCGCGACGCACCAAAAACGTCTTTTTGCCACATTTGCGAAAATGCTTCGTTTTGGAGATATTCGCGTTTATTCTCTTATTATTAAGCTCATTGACATTTTTTTTTTTTTTTTTTTTCCCACGAATGCCGTGCATAACAGCTAACCTATGTGGCTCAGAGCAAAATTGACGACAGTTTTGAAAAGATCACAAAATTTCCTTCAAGATTTCTTCGTGGAAGTTGTACTCAGTAGTTTTTATGATTTTCCACAAATGACGAAAGTTATTTTTTTGAAATTTCTCCTATAATTCAGCGAATATTTCTGCATTTACAATCCTCCCAATATGGTCCCAATATAAGAAAAACATGTCCGGTTTGTGAGCTTTCCAGTGACATCCTCAAAATTGAAGTTGGTCCAATTTTGAGACACATAAAATCTGAAAAAAGAAGATATGTAAACGTGCAAAATCAGCAAGTTTGCCCCAGTAAAAAATTGTCCCTGCATGCCTTAAACTTACTATTGTGCCTTACGAAAGGCAATTATATTGCTTGGGATTCAATTTGATAATATCACATAGGCGCAAAAAATTAGCCCCCCCCCTCCATTTTTTCGGAACCGGAAATAAAAATGAAAAATTAAAAATGAATAAATAAAATGCATAAATAAGTAAAAAAGTAAAAGAAAAAAACAAAGGAAACAACAAAAACCGGATTTGCATGGCACTAAAAGTTTTATTTTAGCCCCGCTAAGTAACTATCCACGGCATCAATGGTATTAAAACCAGTGTCCAAGCATGGATTCAGGATTTATTCAAGGAAGGGGCTTGAGAAATTCTACTAAAGATGAATTGCAGCCATTCGCTGCCTAAAAATAGATAAATTAGCTATTCCGCTCATAAAAAAGCGTAGACTGACTATACTCGCGCCTGAAAATGGCAAAATTGACTATTTACGCCCTAAAAATAGCCAAACTGACTTCACGCGCTCTTCCTAAAAATGGCTAAACCAACCATTCGCGCGGCCCTGAAAAATCATGATTCACGCCATGAAAATGGCTTAATCGAACCATTCGCGTGCAAAATATAACCAAACTGACAATTCGCCTTGAAGGACTATTTGCGCCTTTAAGAACAGTTAAACTGACTATTCGCGCCCAGGAAAAGCCTAAACAGATGTGAATTGCAAAATCGACCATTCGCGCACCAAGAATGGCTAAACTATTAGACTATGACCATTCGCGCCTTAAAAATGGCAAAACTGACTAATGAATTCCGCATTGAAAAAAGCTAAACTGATTATTTATGCGCTAAAAGTAGCCAAACTTGCAATTCCCGCTCTAAAAAAGCCTAAGCTGACTTATAAGGGAACTTTCACACTTGAGAATCCGGTATCCGATTCCTGTATCGAGAATACTAACGACGCACGTACAGTCAAGGCGCTTCTTCACACTTAGAATCCCGAATTGCATACTCTTAGTATCCGATACCGGAATCTTTCAAGTGTGAATGAGCGCGTTTGCCGTATTGTAGTTTTAGTATCCTCACTAAAATCCGATTCTGGAATCGGATACCGGAATCTCAAAGTGCGAATAAAGACCCTTAAAATTAGTCAACTGACAATTTTTGCTCTGAAAAATTCCTGAACAGAAGATTCCTGCTCGAAAAATGGCAAAATCAACCGCATCCGGGTGCCACAATTGGCCAAACTGACGGTTCTCGCCTTGACTTGGAGTATTTACTATTCACGCCCCATTAAGGGCAAAACCGATTCTATGCGCCCTAAAAATTGCCAGACTGAGCATTCAAGCCACAAAATCGGCATAACTGATTTTACGTGTCATAAAAAGGGCCAAACTGACAGTATTTGCGCCTTAAAAATACCCAAACAGACTATTCCTGCTATGAAAACAGTAAAACTGACCGTTCGCACCTAGAAAATGACCAATTACCACTTTGAAAACCGCATAACTTACCGTTCGCAGCATAAAATGGCAAAACTGACGATTTGTGCCATGAAAATATCACATAGACCTAGAATAGGCCATACTGACAGTTACTTATAAACAAAAATCTACAATTATATAACTAGTTAGCTAAAAGTTAGCAGGAATACAAAAATTATTCTACATATACAGGGTGTTCCAGGAGGAAACGTCAATACTTGTACATGTTGTACTACTGAGTAGGGCGAACCAAAATGACTGTATGGACATAGGGTCGGAAACGCTTTGTTTCAGAGTTGCAGGGAATTTAGTGTTTTTTAAGCCAAATCACCTCTTTTCCACAAAAAGCGGTCTTAACGGACTAACTGTTCAACATAGAACAAAATAAAGTACATTTCTGAAAAGAGCACAAAATTTAACATTGGAAAAATCAGGAATATCATATTAAAATCGTCTTTATGTACTACTTTAGTTATTTTTGGAAAAATCGAAAAAGTGTTACGTTGAAATTTCGTGTTTCTTTCAGAGGCGAATTTCGCTTAATCTTCAGTTGGTCGAGCATTGACCACCAATTATTGTAAAAACATGCCCATTATGTGAACTTTCAATTGAAGTAAAAAAATTGAAAATCGGTTGAATTTTTACTAAGATATGACACGAAAGGTTCGGAAAAACAGTGCAAAAACGTCAAAATAAGCCATATTGCAACTGTCAGGTAAAATCCCCCAAAAATTGTTTCCGACGTCAAAATAACCCCATAATTCAAAGAACCAAATAATTTAAGAAAAATCAGTGCACCATATCCATCATCATCATCTCCCCACCACTTTCACTAGCAAGTAATCAATTATTAAACAAATTAACTGGTCTGATTTCTTCTAGTTTTAGTCTGGTGCTATTTTTCAGACGTTTTTGTATGATAATTGCAGTGATTCACGCGCGTGATATGATTTGTACCAGAAAAAAAATTTTTGAACTAAAATAATTACGGAAGGATACCTGAAAAACTAATTGAACGAGTATTTACTAGTGAAAATGGCGGGGGATGATGATGATGATGGATATGGTGCACTATTTTTTCTTAAATAATCTGTTTCTTTGAATTATAGGGTTATTTTGACGTCGAAAGCAATTTTGGGGGATTTTACCTGGCAGCTGCAATATGGCTTATTTTGACGATTTTGCACTGTTTTTCCAAACCTTTCGTGTCATATCTCAGTACAAATACAACCGATTTTCAATTTTCTTACGTCAATTGAAAGCTCACATAATGGGCATGTTTTTACAATAATTGGTCAATGCCCGACCAACTAAAGATTAAGCGAAATTCGCCTCTGAAAGAAACACGAAAATTCAACGCAACACTTTTTCGATTTTTCTAAAAATAACTAAACGTACGTAAAGATGATTTTTATAATGTTATTCCTGATTTTTCCAATGTTAAATTTTGTGCTCTTTTCAGAAATGTAGTTTATTTTGTTCTATGTTGAACGGTTAGTCCTTTAAGACCGCTTTTTGTGGAAAAGAGGTGATTTGGCTTAAAAAACACTAAATTCCCTGTAACTCTGAAACAAAGCGTTTCCGACCCTATGTCCATATAGTCATTTTAGTTCGCCCTACTTAGTAGTACAACATGTGCAAGTATTGACGTTTCCTCCTGGAACACCCTGTACATATGTATACATATGTACGTGGCCTTAAAAATATTTAAACTGATGATTCGCGCCTTGAAAAGGCCTGAAAAGATTATTCCTGTCCTGAAAATGGCAAAACCGATCATTCGCGAATCAAAAATGGCCAAACTGAGCCTCATGCCTTGAAAATGTCGGAATTTACCATTCGTTCCCTAAAAATATCAAAACTCGCCCTACAAATGTCATACACGTACTGGCAATTCACAATTCATTCCAATTTCACGATTTCCTCTCCTTTTCCTTGGTCAACGTGAGACACTGGACTCCACACCATCGATCGATGCCTGGCGGGGGCTTAAGAGCTCCCCGTGGATTCACGCCCTCAAAGTCAGACGTGTTCAACTGGAAGTCCTCAAAGAGATACCCGCGAGGTGTTTGTAACGACAATCCTGAAGTGGCCGAGGATCAAGAGCCTTAACGCACGCGGACCTCGCTGATGAGCCGTTCCTGATTTGATAAAATCGGCCGAAACCAACAACAAAAACATCGCAAAACGCTCATTTTGTGCCCGATTCAAGGGGTGAGTTTTGGCCCGGGCCGACTGCATTCCACGCATTTGACTATTCTCCTCTAGGGACACATATATGTAGACCGCATCCTACTTGGTCCTGAATATCGTCTACGATTGTATTGTTTTCCTATTACCAAGCAATTTCAAAATTGTGTGGAGGACCACACGATACATCCATGTCCCCGTTTTTGGCGTTCATCAATAATGCAAACACAAAAAAAAAGAAAACAAGAAAACTTCCATGGACGTATCAATTTTTTCAGTGCTCCGACCCCTCCGATTTCATGCTGGTTAAAGGGTAACATAGGACATCTCCAGGATGGCTACGGGAAATATCCTCAACTTCGTTAAGGAGTGATGGTGGAGGACGCTTGAAAACTAGCGTCTTTCTTGGCAGGGCAACCTGAGGGGACACCACAATAGATCTTATAGGTCGAGTTTGGTAGGAGATAGTTTCTTCTGGGCTTCCCTCCCCGTTTAATAATAAAAAAAAAAAAAAAAAAAAAAAAAAAAAAAAAAAAAAAAAAAAAAAAAAAAAGGGTAACATGGGCGCTCGAGTTTTATTTCGCATTTTTCGACTAACGCGGCCATGTTACTTTAACCAGCATGAAATCAGAGGGGTCGGAGAACTGAAAAAATTGCTACGGCCATGGAAATTTTCTTGTTTACTTTTTTTTTGTATGCATTATTGATGAACGCCAAAAACGGGAACATGGAAGTATCGTGTGGTCCTCCACACAATCCCTGAATCATCAATCACGCAGTCTTCACTCCTCAAACACCAAAATTTCCATAACCCTAAATCCAAAAAAATTCTTCGTCGCACATAATCAATAAACAACCCTCAGTCCACATCGACTAATCTTCAACTATCGACCCTTATCCATCAACGACTATAACCATCAATCGTCACTCAATTTTCAATCCCCCTTCATTCATTCGTCTTCGTTCTTTCGTACAAAAAATCACAAAAAAATGTTAGAAAATAGTCCAAAATAAAGCACAATGAGTATACTTGGGTCAAAAAAGGGCGATTTTAGGACGATCGACCATTTTAGAACAACAATTTCGATAGGCTGTAGCCCGTTCCATATTCATCGTGGAAAACTACTTTACATACAAAATTGGTTGGAAATTTATCGCTCAACATGTTTTGTGAGTGAAAATTTTCCTCTAAAGTAACTCATTTTCGGGATATTTAGAAGAAACTAAAAGAAGTGCACCTGGACGACTAAAAGAAGTGCTAAAAAATTTCGGTTTTTGGGCTGCCAAAAAATTGTTCGAGCTTTTCAGAGTTAGTATTTTTTTTCTCCAACACTTCTGACCTACATATACAAGATGGCAAAAAAATGCCCGTAGGGAACATGGAAGTGACAGGGGTTTGTTTTCGGCAGCATGGAAATTGAACGAGAAATCTTGACAAAATAGTTACAAAATTCCAGGACCAATTGTTTCGAAGTTAATACCGAAAATATTATTCCGCTAATGGGAGAACATGCCTGGGAAATGATTTACCTTCAAAACAAAGGTCATATTCGCGTTTTTCAAGCCAAGAAACAACTAGGTTTAGATTTATATGTAATTCTGTGGCAAATAATTGTTGACGTAGTCACGCCAAATCCTACTCCCCCCCACAATTTTCTCTTAATCTCAGTTTTTTTCGGGTACAAATATTTGCAATTAAGATACAAAGGGGCACTAGAGGCCCTTTGTTGCGATTTCGACCGTCATTTTTTCTACTGATCCTTTTGCGCTAAAATCGACGATTATGGCCACAAAAAGTTGCATTTTTTCGGCAATATTTTGGTTGATTCGCAAGGAAATTTCACGAGGAATTCGAAAAAAATTCTGGAATATCTTGTTTTGAAGTTATATCCAAAAACGACATTTCGGTACGGGGAGAACATGTCCGATAAATAATTTTTTCTCAAAACAAAGGCCAGATTTGTGCTTGTCATACCAAGAAATAGCCAGGTTTTCATTGTCATGCAATTTATCAAAAAAAAAGCGACAGACCGACGGCATGCCAAAAACGACTTTTTTCAACTTTTCTGAGGTTATACATAATGAATGTGATGTCAGCTCGGACTCGATTTTTTTCACGAACACCATACTTCCGTTCCCGAAGGGAACATGGAAGTAAAATGCCTTTCGAGTATAAAGTGGACGAAACGGTGTACATTCAGGGGGTTCACGACGCTGTGGATCCGAATCAAAACGGATTCATTTTACCGTACGAATTTTCCTGGGGATGGTGAATGGTGGCCCTCAATTCGCCTTAATGGTTGGCTTGGCCCGCCAATGACAATGGGTGAGGTATTTTAATGCGTGGGCCCGGCTGTGTCACAGGGACACATGAGCCTAGATCTTGAAAGAAAATGTCCCTCCATATTTAATCATTTTTTAAAAAATCATTCTGAAATGATATATTATGTACATTATAATTTTGTAATTTGGAAACCCCTTCCAAGAGAAATTCTGGGCACGCCACGGGGGTGCAAACATGTTTTTTTAATAAGGCAACCCCTCAAAACTGGGGTTTTACAAACAAATAACGGTAAAGTTGGTTTTTCAGCAACAAAAAGCCGCGCAATGGGGTTTTCAGTGAGCCAGACACACGAAAATGTGGTTTGTGTGGGTATGTGTGACTGAAATCAGAGAGAAACCAGAGAAATTGGTGGTTTTTAGTGGGCGAGACAAGCGAACATGGTTTTTAGTGTGCAAAATTCGCGAAAATAGTTTTTGAATTAGGTATAGGCATCTTGCGAAATCGTGCAAACAAGCAACGTGTGTACGTCATTTGGGACCTAATCGACTAACATTTTAATTTCAATTTTTGAAAATCACTTCAGGAAATTTTCAAATTATTATAAAATGAAGTTTGTTCCGGTTGTTGGACTCATATGAAAGGACATTTTGTGCTCTTTCCCACCATCTCTTTCTTTGTGCTCTTTCTTTTGGTGCTAAGGCAATTAATTAGCATGTATGTAACAAACTCATTTAGAAAAATAAGAAAAGACTCCCGCACCTCAGAAAAATCAGAAGAGAGGCTCTAGGAAGTAGCAATCGGTTTATGATGAAAGAGCAATGACCAAGGCAAGTTGAATTCACACGGGGAGGGGTAAGAATGGCATTATTAACAGTGATTTTATTGGGCAACGCGTCGGAGATGGATGCTATTAGTACTCTCTTTCTGTAAAGAAGGACCTTGGGAAGGAATGAACCGAGTTGTTATACAGATCACCCATGGTTACCTGTCCGACTCCGACTATAGTTTTATTTTTTTCTCTCTCTCTTTCACCATCTCTCAACGCCATACACTAGCGTGAGTGGTGGGGTGGCCTTTTACCAGGGGAACACCACCACTCCCAGGCGACGCGGTGCCATGTGTCATGGAATGCTTCGTTCGGAATAGACTAAAGACTAAACTGAGACGCCCAGTTGAATGAATCACAATTTCGCGGACGCTATTTACAGGTGTTTTTCGGTTTGAAATCGGATACATCACAAGACTTTAAGAATTGTAGTTGGGATGGCCAGATTTTTCATTCGTTGAACGTTCAAATAGCTGTTTTAAACTATTAGAAAATGTGTCCGGTTTTACTTCTCCTATTGGGATACATCAGTTCAGGTAAATATCAGTAGACGATAAATTATCGGGTTCTTTCAATCGAAGCTTTGTCTTTTTCAACAAGTTTTTCATGATTTTTTTTTTGTCATTATCGTTTCATCTGATGCCGTGGAACGGTAATGAAAAACAGAATGGCACCATCCCCTCACCCGTTAGAGACAGCCCTTTGTCATGACCCTATAACTGTTCTAATGAAAGAGTTGAGATGCGATCATTTTCAAAATTTACATATTATAAATAGACACAATGTACAAGAACTATACGAATAAACGGCGAAATCAGCAATTTTCAAAAGCTCTAATTCTTTTCCTTGCGCTCATAAAACGAGGTCGGGCCCTTAACAAGTAGCAGGAGAGAGAGCATTCCATTACTTCAAATTTTTTTTTCCCCCATTTTTATTTAGTTTCCTTCCGTACCCTCCAGGCTTATTTCCTGGAAGTTTTTCAACATAAGAGCATTAGGAATAACTTCTACCGAAACTCTCATTCTCAGTCGTCTGTTTCAATCCATCACCTTAATTACTGAAATTCATCATGTTAATGGGGGTCAAAGAGTTAAGTAGGTATACGTGCTTCTGAAGTGTAAATTTCGACATGTTCCCTAATATTGCCCTTGCCATTTCTCTTCTTCCCGTGTTGTCGGAGCCGCAAATCCTAATCCTCCTTTATTTTTATTCACTATAATTTAGCCCACGCTATTAATTGCTATCAGTGCACTAGCACGGATCGAATAAATCCCTATCAATGTCGAGAGCTCATGCCGGAAGACCACGATTTAGAACCACAGTCATGTGACGCAGTGTACGGCGCCCAGTACTGCATCAAGCACACCGGTCGTTTCGAAGGCAAGACTGATCAACTTTTATGGTACAATCGAAGGGACTAACAAAAAACTATTTACTAACAGGGCAATAACATAATAATTATCGTTAATTGAAATTGTGTCTTTAAGAGTATCTTATCTCTAACAATGCTGTAATGATTTGCACGCCGCTTTTTTTCTGTGGAATTCTGGAATAAGGGTTCAGTATTCTATGTTACCAATGCTTCGCACCCAATAACACGGATTGCTCCGATCTGCTCATACATGATCGCGACGGCTCCAACGTGAGCCCCAAAAGCTGCGATCATGTATTTGAAGCCCAGTACTGCATAAAGACAACCGGTAATTTCGCCGGTGAGACTAACATAATTTCGATATAAATTATTCACTTCAATAAAATTCCGTCTGTTCCGTTGATTTTATTTGGCGATTATACAGGTGGCGTTGGAACGAGAAGATACTGTTCATCGGTTGACATGGGCAACTACTGTAATTACATCAGACAACCGGGTGATCAAAGAGAATATAGATCATGCGTCTTCACGTGCTCATCGGACGGATGCAACGGCGGCAACAGCCTTCGCTCAAAACATTACCCCGTTGCCCTCATCATACCCCTTATTTATTTGTTCATGACGTAGCAATCACGCTATTTCATTTTATAATTTCGTAAATGTATCCTGTTAATAGAATCTCAAAACAATAATTTGTAAGATCCTTAATCCCAAGTTGAGGAAAAGCTGCAAGCAGCATCCTTTTAAAAAAGAATCTCTCAATTAAGAATCTCCTGAGGAGGAAAAGGAGGAAAAATTTAACTTCCTCTTTAAGCCTCTAACAGAATATAAGCCCTTTCAAAAAGGTTCTACATTGCTTTTAAGATATCGATCTCGCCAACAACAATGACTTTTCAAGAAGCTTGAAATACTTGAACGAGCTTTTCATTTTATTTTCTAACTCTTCAGCAATAAATGTATCCATTCACTTTATAATCTTCAAAGAAATGTCGATATTCTTCCTAATTCATTCAAAATGCGTACACTTCAAGTTTAGAAGCCCAAAAAGTATTAGGAAAGAATAAGTCGCCCGGGTTGATTGTCTTCAAAAGTACAACAGGAGCCAATAGTAATTTCTAGTTATTGTTACTTGTACATTCCACTTTTTTATTTGGATACTTTTTAACAGTGGTGTAAATAAAGGTTTTTTTTACTTTGTATCAAAATACTGTGGGAAATCAAAACGCACTGCGCCCAAAAGTGGGCGGCCTCGGTCATCAAAAATTTTTGTTTAGCTGTGAAGCCAAGCGAAATCGTACAAAACCCAGGTCTCCCTTCCATGATTTATGTCACTTAAATAGTAATGCACTATATATTTATTTATTTAAATTTGCGCGTCGGCAGCTTTACAGAGGCTGGAGGATCTGTAAACATAAAGGTAGCGCGGACATTCGCGAGGTTCCGTAACTTCAAGGGATGAATTCACAGGAACATCCCTTTTTCTCCCACTTCCATTTTATACATTTGGCCCGAGAATGGTTTTTTCATAAGTGCTAACTAATCAAAGAATAAAACAGACCGCGAGAAAAACTTTCTTGGCCTATTTCAATTGTTGAATTGCAATTCAAAAATACTTTATGACATATGCACGACTGCAAATAATAGTTCTAAAATGTCCACGTCACGCGTAGTATTTTTAATAACTAAATCTCGCAAAATTGTTTTTTTCAATGGCTTTACCCTGAAATCGAGAAATCGTCTGAAATTGAGTAAAATCGCTTCCTAATGAGGAGGGAAAACTTCCGCTAAATCACAACTAAAATTGAGAAAAATAAATTACTATAAGTCAACACGGTGTAAATTCGCTACTATGCAGGTAAAATTGATTAAGATCCGCTGAAATTGAGCTTGGGGTTCAGCTGAAAATTATAGTTTTAAGCGATTTCTTGAATATTAGCCGCAAAATAGCGGTTTGTCCTCAGAAGCGTAGGTTCGGGCCACAAGTGTACGAACGAAGGAGCACTAGTACCATAACGAAGAGCCCCATAAAATCTCCATGAGCGTGAAATTAGGTTTAGTAGATTTTCTGGACTTGAAGCAGCCCGAGTTCGTCCAGCTTTTTCCTTGGACTTCAGATCCAACGCAGTAGTATACCGAGGCATGGGAGGGGGGGGGGGTTCGCCCCATACCCTCTATCAGACAAAAATCGGTAATATTCGTGGCTATAGCTGCTAAAAACCGCTTATTCCTGGTCTCGCGATGCAACTTCCAGACTAAAATTAAGAAAAAAATCGCTGATTCGTGGTACATGGAAGCCATTCTACGAATAAAATGTGGAAGTCAACGCAAAAGTGTTGTATTTGGGCAAACCCCGCGGTTAAAGCTGAGAAAAAACGCTATAATATTGACAAATAAAAGATGCTTTCAGGTTAAAATTGAACAAAAATGGCAAATTCACAACTGAAATGCCGTAAAATCACCCATTCGCGTATGAAAAAGGGAATAGGGTGCTGAATGGCCGCAAAATTAGCACAAAACGCTATTTCACAGCTGAAATTGGGAAAAATCGCTAGTTTGCAATTTGCAGATATAAAGTTATGGAAAAACGTTAATTCGCGGCTACAAAATAAAGAAAATCACTAAATCGCGGCAAAAATTGAAAATCACCAATTAGCGCAGCTTAGAATAAGAAAAACATTAATTTTCAGTTCAAATTGGGGAAAAGTGATAATTCTCAGTAAAAAATGGAAAAAATTGCTAATTTTCAGCTTAAATTGAGTCAAACTCCAATTCTTGGCAAAAATTGACAAAACTCGGTAGGTAATGCACGGGTTGGAGATGCTAAAATTTAGAAAAAGCGAAAATTCGCAGCTAAAATTGAGAAACATCACTAATTATCGAATTAAGTGTCGTGAAATTTATAATTTAAATAAAAATGATGATTTTTTGACAGAAATGGATGGATAGATGTAAATTTTTTGGTTTGAAAAAAAAAAAAAAAAAAATACATGCATAATTTAAATTCGCACTTTCTGAATGCATTTTTGCGGCTAAAATTAAGAAAAATGGCAAACTCATGCATGGCTATAGTACAATGTTAAAAATACGCTATTTCACGGCTAGAACTGAAAAGAAGCAATAATCTATACCTATAAAAGTGATATACATAATATAAATTCTAATGTGGGGGTAAAATGTGAAAAACCGCTAATTTGCGGGTAATATTGAAAATAAAATAAACAGCCTGGGCCCTATTGCACAATGTTTTATTAGCTAATATTACAGCTGATTTATTAGCTATATTATTTAATTTTAAGCTATATTATTTATTTTATAGCTATATTGGTTAATTTTAAGCCTAAAAAAAAATTTCGCTCCGGCAGCTGGCGGTCGGAAAGAGTGCATTTCATTTCGTATACGAATACCCTAAGCCGTAGCCGTCCCAGAAGTAATAATGTTGAGACCATGAATTGTTTCGTTAATGTTTGACCCTCCCTCGTACTGTTTGCTGCCGGGTTTGTTTAAGCTGAACTTAATGGGAATCAAAGGCTACTTCAAAATAAAATCATTGTACCGAATATAATGCTTCTGGAATCAACTGGTGATTTGTAGTGATTTTTTTACCAGTTCAAGCCGTATTACCCCCCCCCCCCTTCCAAGTCGACCGATTTGGCCCAAATGCAATACCGACCCGTTATGACTACTGATTTTTGTGCCAAAGCGCGTTCCGCTAAATTAATTTCTACGAGAGTTATCGTGCTAACAAGACCACACACTTACTTCCACCCCGGGGGTACCACCCCCTCCCCCTTGACTTTTTCAAAAAATTAAAATGGGAATCAAAGGCTAGTCTAACATGGAGTATACGTACCGAATATGATGCTTCTAGAATCAACTGGTGATTTTTAGTGATTTTTTGACGACTTCAAGCCCTATTCACCCCCCCCCCCCCTCCACCTTGACCGATTTGGCCCGAATGCAATACCGACCGGTGTCTTATGACTACTGATTTTTGTGCCAAAGCGCGTTCCGCTAAATTTACTTCTACGAGAGTTATCGTGCTAACAAGAAAACGGCCATAATATTATAAATAAACCTATATATACAGGGTGTTCGGAAATTAGATGCTCAGAGAAAATATGGTGATAGTACACGTCATTTGCGATCAAGTTCACTATTTGACGTTTTTCGAAATTCGGCTTTGCTTCCGAGATATAACTCATTTTGTGTATTTTCTACTAACCCCTGTGTTTTCCCGATAAATGCCCTCCTCGCGCTCATCAACAGGTGCTAGACTAAAAGTAAATAGCTCATTGGATAGAGCACAAAATTTCCTTTGAAATGAGCTATAAAATGTATAAAATGATCCAAGATCGACAGTGGTAGGGCAGCCGATTTCCGAAGGAAACTTGTTATTCGTATTTTCACACATTTTTCCTAGGGGATTTTCACCTTTCCTTCAAATGAAATTATTTTTTTCCATTCATTGGAAAAACTTCCTCATTTAGTGAGCTTTCAAATGATGTGCAACTGTTGCTTATTTCTTGGATTTGCCGAGGAGAAATGACCAATAAACTAAAAAAACACAGACACGGAAGTCAAATTCAGCGTCGTTTTCCGCTACGTTTTTTCTCAGAAACTGCTCGCAGCCTGCCGATTTTCTATTTTATGAAGGTGGGTTAACTGAAACTAGAATCTTGATTATCTTAAACAGTAACGGCTGGTTTAGACGATGCCAGTAAGCGAGCCAGCCGACTGGCATTAGTTATTGGAGCCTAAAAGCTTCGAAAGGCACCAGTTATTCGAGCCTGTCGATTTGCGCCAATCCGTTTAGACGATTCAAGTTACCGGTGCCAGTCAGCAGAGTTCAAAAGGATGGATATCAGATAACAAGCGTAAAATGACTGATATGATAAGTGAATGCTGGACTGGAGGATGAAAATTTCGTTCACACGGTACCAGCAGATGGCACCAGTTCATTTTTTGGGGTTTAGAATGCTCACTGGCTACTTCCAGTGCAAGTCGACTGGTGGGAATTCGTGGGAATTCGCGAAATAAATTGCTAATTCGCGGCTAAGAATGGAAAAAATCGCCAATTTACAGCTAAAATTGCGTTAAACGTCAAATCGTGACTGAAATTGAGAAAATTCGCTAATTCACAGGTTTGAAACACTACGACGCGTCGCCGCCACAATTTTAAAAAAACTCTAATTCGAGGTTGAAATTGAGAAAAATTCTAATTTGCCCCAAAAACTGAATTATACGCAATTTGCGGATTCTGAAGGCAACTTTTCAGGCTGAAATTGGAAAAAAGCGCCAATTTATGGTAATAGGTGAAGAAACTGCTAATTCGCGAGTAAACTGAGAAAAATCGCTCATGCATTGCGTATGGTGAACCAAAAAAATCCTAATTCGTGAAAAGTCCCTCTATTTTGCGGCTAGTATTGAGGAAAACACTTAAGAGAAACGTTAATTTCTAGCTAAAATTACGAAAAGTGCTAATCCCCTGGTAAAAAAATCGGTAACATGCTGCTAAAATTGACGCCAAAACTCGTGGATAATTAAGAAGCATCGTTCACGTGATAAAAACGATACTTTGCTGCTAAAGTTGAGAAAATGCGCAAATTCATGGCTATGGGAGGGGGTGGGGCAAAACCGCTAATCTGCGGCTGAAATTGAGAAGAACGATACACTCGGCCAAAATTGAGAAAAGCGCTAATTTGCGGGTAGAGCCCAAAAATCGCCCTTAACTGAGAGATTGAAGCTGTGATGAGGCCAGCAAGATGTCCAGATACAAGAGTGTGCTGGCTGGGTGGAATGATGACTAAAATGTTAAATTACCCCCCTCACCTCACCATTACGAGATTTCAATCTGATACCCCCGCCCCCCGGACAAATTCCTACCTACGCCACTGCTCGCATCCATCAACATAGAACCTAAAAATCCACATGTTTTCATCCTTATGCTTTTCGAGGGCCCTGCCTTGTTGATGGGGGCCTGGGGCGTTGGTGATGGGATGGTCTGTCCCCCTCGCCACTACGCAATACTGTCTTCCCCTTTATTAATATAACTTTATTAATATAATGCGTTTTAATAAGTATAGTAAGACTAGTTTTTAAGCCATACTACTCGATTAATATTTTATTTTTAGGCATTGGGTTTGCTTCTTCTTCTTCTTCTTCTTCTTTTTTTGAGCAGCTATACTTCAAGAAGAAGTGGAAGAAGCAACAAGCCAAAACCCTAAAAATAAAATATTAATCAAGGCCTACTTTCATGCACCCAATTAATTTTTTTCCCGTTTATTCTGAAACACGCTGTATTGATATTGATACTCCTCGGTGGAGCTTGAGGTACGTTAGGTACGTCGACGTGAAAAATCAAAGTTGCAGCCGCCAAAATAACTCTAAAGACGGTTGAAGTCATGATGTTTCTTGAGTAGGTATTAGTTATTGAGTTGAAATCAGAATGAACCTTATAAGTGGAATTGTGTAATGGATTTAAAATAAGTAAATTACAAATTCGAGATCTTACAGAAAGATCACACAAATCTTTCATTCTTCCAAGGTTAACGGCTGGAGCAACAGATGGTGTTGAGGGCTTTAAATAGGATGCCTTTTCCCTTTTTACGCCTTTACCGATTTGGCGATTTCTGAGGTCCTGATTGCATTCAAGTCTTCATAGTTCATCTCTAGAGGGGCGAGCGAAGTGCGGATTGTAACAGGAAGAAGGGTTGCTCTCTTCCACGGCTTATTACAGCATGAACTCAACCATTCAACCGGTCCGCGGGTGTCGTTTGTCGTTATTTATCCGGCTGCTGTAAATGATCGCTTCGAAAGTATCGTCGTCGTCCGTAGTATGACGGGTCTGGTGAGCTCACTTTATCAAAGCCGTGATTTCGATCGACGAAGCAAGTGTAGGATACTTCAAAGATGGTCGAGGAAGGATCGCCGACCGAGAGGGAACTATCGGAAATGTTGCTCAAAGCCGCGAGAAACGGTGACACGACCACTGTCGAACAGCTCCTGACAGCGAGAAACGAAAGTAAGCTCGCTTTGAACGTTGACTGTAAGGGTATGTAAATCAAACCGGTCGTATCAGAAGAAGAAAAAAATGAGTTGCAAATTTGCAATCATGTACGGGGTCCAATAGGACAGTCAAAGAGCAATCTTGGATGGACTCCTCTTCATTTGGCCACCTACTTCGGGCATAGAGAAGTTGTCGAGATATTATTGCAACAAGGGGCCGATATAAATGCTGTGAACGATGCAGGAGACTCAGCGCTGCACAAAGCTGCTTTCATCGGCCGAGAGGTCTGTGGAATTGAATTTAAATGATGATTGTTTCTTACATTTCCCTAAAACAAAAACAATATTTTAAAAGGACCTCGTTCTTCTCCTACTGGAGCGGAACGCTGACGTGAATTTAAGAAACGGGGAGGGTCACACCGCTAAAGATGTTTCGATTGACGAGGGAGACACCAGAAAATTACTAGCAGCCGCTGAAAGAACCGAGGGAAGAAAAAGGGAGGATTCCCTGCTTTCGGCTGCTCGTAACGGTGACTTACAGGAAATTAGTAATTTGGTAGGATCATGAGCGTGAAAATGTCATCATTTCTTTATAGTAAAATATAATCGTTTTCTTTTAGTTGAAATCCGAAAAGCCCCCAAATATCAACTGTGTCGACAGCTTAGGAAATACCGCTCTGCACTGCGCCTCATACAGAGGCCATAAAGAAGCAGCCGTTCTACTACTTCAGAACGGTATCGACACTACCATCAAGAATATTCGCGGTAAAACGGCAGTCGAGCTAGCCAAGGACGCTCAAATGAACCAGGTCCTCTGCGTGCGCCCTGTTAGGCAGTTACAGAAAACGGTTGTGAGATTCGAAGGTCAATTATTGAAACGTTCGAGATTTTTGGGATGGAAACCAGTTTGGGTGAGTGAACCGGTTTATTCAGCTGCACATCTAAAGCGTTTCTCAACCGATCTATGATTGTAGGCCGTTTTAGAACGAGGCGTCCTGACGTATTTCAACTCCAGAGCTGATGCCTCCTCAGGCGTTAAAAGACGTGATTTCAAGTATTTGGACCGAGCCGGAGTCAGTCCGTCTGATTTGGCCCTGTCAGCTTTTAACGTCGAATTTTCAGACGGAACTATGCATAGACTGAGCGCAGGCATATCACTTGAAGATCCGACGGGGGAAGTGGCCAGACAGAAATGGGTGAGCGCCCTGGTCGAACATATCGCTTTTAATACTCACTACATGAATCAAGGGCGTGTTACTGACGACAGTGACGACGAGGACAGCTTGAAGCCTTTGGGGTCTATGCAAGTAAGCCCGCAATTTCCTTTACCAATTATGTTGCGTATTTAACTCTGCGTCTTATTCAAAGGACTCCTTGCAGACCGCCGCGGCTAAACAACAGCTTCTGGAATCGAGGCTCCAAGAGGTTAACAATAGCATAGACACTCTATACTGTGACTCAGAGCACTGCCCTGAATATAAAATAATTCTTAAGGTACCTGTCAAGTACCTTATTCTTTGTTAGCTGGCATAACACAATTTAACTGTTTATTTATTTAGTCTTTGATTGTTTTAGAGGTTTGAAGAGCTGTCTGATACTGCTTCTGGCATGCTCGCTTCTCTAGTCCATTGTTCAAATCTTATTAAGCAGCAAGAAGAGGTAAAATTGATGTAGATAAGTTTTTAAGCGGACATAATTCGCTATCGCTTCAACCTCCACCAATAAAATTATCCGGTCCAGAACCGAACCATTCAACTTAAGCAAGAACAAGAAAAATGCAGAGTGCTTGAAGAAGCTTTAAATGTCCTTGCTAAGGAGCATCACGAGCTCGAACAGTCGATGGCGTCGCATCTGTCATCAAGTCCACCTACGAGCGAGCTGTCAAGCTGTAAGTTGGAAGTCTGGCGACGTTTTTAGGCAGAGAAAAAAAAAATTGATAAATCCGTTTTTATTTCAAGCCCATAAAAGAAACCCTCGCTTTTACGACATCACGGACGATGAATTTTACGACGCGTTTGAGGCAAGCGCTCGCAGTCTGTACGACTCGGACGATGACAACCTGGAAACAGCGGAAGACGGCCGAGGTTCGGACAGCGACACACTGGTGTGCATACCCTCGCCTACGTCGTCTATATCGACACTCACGTCCGTCCATTCATTTCGTTCTGCCGTCGAATGTCACGATCACCACCGTCCTCATCGTGCAAGACGGTAAGAATTAAAAAGTAGTTTTCAATTCAATTATTTTAACGTTGGACAAGCGGCCGTGTGGTGCATTCTGACATAAATGGGTACCTACTGATGGACGATTGCTGCTACCGGATGATGTCTCTAAACTTTACAATCTAAAATAATTATCACATTATTGTGTAGCCAGATATTGATTCTTCACGGTGAATTAGGGACTCTATAAATCAGAGATGGTATGCTAAGCGGCTGAATGTCACATGTTGACATTGTGTTCAAATCAACCTATTTTGATTATTTTACATGGTTTTCACGCGTCCCACATGGTGCCAAAGCCCGGGGAATTCATGAAAATTTGGCAAAGATGGGTACCCTTTATTTACATTATTCCCCGGTACGAGAAGCGCCCGAACTGGGACGAGGAAGAGTCTGTGCTGCCTGTTACCTTTGGGACCTCGTAAAATTATTTTGTGTGTTGGCAATTAAGATGTACTATGGGTATGTTTAGCTTCTAGCTTAACTAATAATTTTAAAGGCCCTTCACAAGTTCTCGAGAGCACTCTTGAGAGCTTAACTCGCCAGTCTAAACGGGCCAGAGAGTTCTCTGGAGAGCTTCTGGCACTCTCAGAGAGTTCAACTCTCGAGATTCACTCTCATGTGTAATTGCATTATTGTGCTCCACGAACAAAATAACACATGCCCTCATCAGGATCATGCACTGCAAATCAATTATCTATCCGCCTCCTACTGAGTCCTATACAAACCTCAATTGTGACACTCTCATTTAGTTGACTTACAGCGTTTTCCATTTACACAAATTACTGCACCGGGAGAGAGTTTTCCACCCGCTTTCTCTGCATCAAAACATAAATGCTATTTGAGAGGATGGGTGGAAAATTCTCCCCCGATGCCGACGTTTTATGGAAAACGTTTGATGGGAAACTCTGTTAGTTAATGATGAGTAAGTGCAGGGAAAGTTTCCACTCAAAAAGTTAACATTGATCCTAGAACCTGGAAAATTCAACCCGGGACCTCCCCCCTATATTATTGAGTGGCAATTTTGAATATTTTTGTTTCTCTCTGCTCTCGGCAACTTCTCGCTTGACCTACGGAGAAAGTGGTTATTTTCATCACGGCACCCTCACGATGAAAGAAACACTTTTAGCGATTTCAATTCAACACCCTACACACAAGGTGACTAAACTTTCTATAGGTGCCACAGATCTTCGGCCATTACTGTCCTTCACCTACGTCACGAGCAGTCCCAACCGCCTTTGCGCTGGACCCAGTACATTATTAATTGTTATGGGCTTAGTGCAAAGTGTCAGTCCTGCAGACTAGCGCAATACTTGTTCTAACTTCAGTTCACTCTCCTCTACTGAATCCCTACGAAGAACGTGCTCTGACTCTCGTTTAAAGGACGCTTTCAAGCTTTTCCTTCAAATAAAACGGTGCAGTGCTGTGTTGTGGGTTACATTAATTCGCCTGATAAATATAAAGGCCTACAATTTACGGTTTTCCCAATAAACCTTACGAAAAAGAGAGACCGGGTGAAGTGGATCCTGGTCGTCAACAGGAAAAGCCAGTTAGAGCAATTCAGTAATTTTTCTACTGAAGCACTTTATGTATTTTCTAGCAGGAATGCACTAGCCGAAACTCTCGTCCCCCCTTCTTCAATGGTTTTCCACTTACACTAAAAAATTGTTGGCTTATTATTCCCGCAGAGTAGCAGAAGGGCGGAGCTAACAGGTCTCTGTTTTCGTTAGAGAAGAAAAAAGAGTACATGTGACAGAAAACTTTGATTTGCCGACGTTTTTATTCTACATGCCCACAGATTGGTTCAGAATTTTAAAAAATTGGGGGGGGGGGGCAAATGCACTTGGGCGTGCATAAGGCACATAGTTCTCCTCTTCCTATTTATAGCCTTTGGAAAAGAAGGGTGTCAGGAAACAATAAGGGAATTTAAAGAAATAATTAAGCTTTAATTTTCTTCAAAAACTCTTTGAGATGACATTATTTAACCCTGTAATAAGGGCATTGACTTTGGCGGACTCGACATGGCCGGGTGCGGGGCCCACTGATTAATAATAATAAGCCTATGGAAACGTCCATATTTTAATTAATGTGTACCTATGTAGCCTAATTCACCTATTTTTAATTGCAAAAATCTTCGCGTTTCTCGTTCTTTACATTTCAAAATAAATCATGTTTGACATCTTATACTAGCCCTTTGTTAAATTTCTAAAACGCACAGCTAGGAATGCATAATAGACCAATCCCAGATCCAGTGGCGGATCCAGCATTTTATGAATAGGGGGGGGGGGGACAAAACTAAAATGTTCTCTTCCCGGGGGGGGGGGGGGATTGCACACCACCAGTGAAAAAGGAAAACATATAGGAGCCACTTTTCCTGATATTTCCGGTTTCTTTTCCCGGAAGAATGGAATCAAAAGTGGTGAGAGGGGGGTCATGCTTAAACTATGTTGAGTATGTCTCAAAAATATGTTCAACCTGATCGCAAACAGACAATTTTGGGCTTGAAACATATGCCACTTTTTTTTTCTTTTTTTTAAATGCCTATTTTGATCAAAAAACTTAATTGTGTAAACCCCTTTCAGACGAGTAAGGCCCGTATCCATAGTCGCTACTTAAGTTAAAATTCTCCCAAGTAAAAGTCAATCCAGTTTTTGTTGGTATTAAATCATCTGTTTTGACGTCCCACTTAAGGAAATTTAAGTTTAAAGGCCCGTTCACAAGCTCTATGTTTACGTTCTGTGGAGTCTGTGCAGCCAAACAAATTTAATCCCTCGAAAAATAAAGCATTTTTATAGGTTGCATAGACACCACACAACACAAACATAGAGCTTGTGAACGGGCCGGGCCTTAAAAAATGTCTATGAATATGGGCCTAAGCTTTTTAATCAAAGCAGCCATTTTAAGAAAAAATTACAGAATTTACATCTGTACTCGAAAGTAAAATTATCTCCCTCCTTTGACGAGAAATTTCGAAAAAAAGCGAAAAAGTCATACATTTTGGGCTAAAAATGTGAGTAATAACAGGTGCGAAAATTCATTTGTTTGGCTCTCTTTCTTGAGAAATCCAAGCGCTGGCACAGTAAAAATTAAAATGTATTGCATTTGAAGAATAAACAACAAACAAACAAATTAATTAATAAACTGGACGACGAGGTGTGCGAATTTAGGGCGTCTGCTGGTTTTTAATTTTTAATTTTGTTTTTATGTGTTGGACATGGTCCATGAACACCCTCACATTAGCAACGCCGAAGATGTCGACGGAACTTGCAATTCCACGATGGAAACTCAAGTTCCGTCGACATCTTCTGCTGCTAATGTGAGGGTATGAAAGAGGATAAAAATAAAAAACCAGCAGACGCCCTAAATTCGCACACCTCTTCGTCCATTTTATTAAATTTTTTATTAGTTGTTTATTCTTCAAATGCAATATTATTTTAATTTTTCTTGTGCCAGAGCTTGGTTTTCTCAAGAAAGAGAGCAAAACAAATGAATTTTCGCACCTGTTATTATTCACATTTTTAGCCCAAAATGTATGACTTTTTCGCTTCTTTTCGAATTTTCTCGTCAAAGGAGGGAGATAATTCAACTTTCGAGTACACCGTTGGAAAGCTGGGAAAACGGAGAAGTTTTTATGACGTTTGACAACGTGTGAAGCAATTTTGGGTGACACAGTAAATTTTTTTATGAAGTCAAATTCTTGTTTTTTTTTGCATTAAAGCAACGAAACGTTACGTTTTTAGGCGTTTTTGACCATTTAGAATATTGATTTTGCTATTTTCCCATAGCAAATTTTCCGTTGATTACGAAACTGTCATTCCTTTGAAAAAAAGTGAAGTAGAAGCTGAGAAATAACTGTTTTTCGTTGAAAAATACAGTTGCGCCTAAAAATCACTAAAAAAATTATTACTCAAAAACAAAAAGAGATAGGCCACTATCCGAATAGGACTTTTTTATCCCATTTTTGGTGTACTATTACCCAATTTTTTTTTTGCTACTCAAAACCGACCACCCTGTATATGTTCAATGAACATATTTTTGATCAAAAAACTTACTCGTGTAAAAGGGACCCAGGGTGCCTATTCTCTAACAAAAAAGCAATATGTTTTTCGAAGCAATGTTTCTATTTTATTCATTTTCTTCAATCAAATGAATGAAATAGAATTATTGCTATGAAAAACATATTGCTTTTTTGCTGGCATTTGTTACATTTTTTAAAATGATTTTAATGAAATGAAGTGAAGTATGGCATCAAATACGAACCCTGAAAAATTACAAAATTGGCCTGAGGGTGGAAATGAATGGACTAATAATTATTATAAAAATTCAAGTTCGCAGTTCGACCATAGGACGTCGATGGGCCAAGAATTAATTTTTTCTTGTCTCTTCTAGCTACATGTGTGACTTCAAAATATTTTTTTCATAAAATTTATGTACCTAAAAAGTTGGCAAAAATCTTGAGAGGCCATCTCATTGATTTTACAGTTAAAAAACGGGAAATTACAAAGCGACTCACGCATTTTCACTTAGAATACCATGAAAAGTGAAGAGAAAGTCCGAACAAGAATCGCATAGTTTGAAACCTAGAGCGCTCTCATTTTAAACTTTGCACTAAGCCCAATAAGGAACTTGCACATTTTTCGGAAGATTTTTTTTTATTTTAAATATTGAATTCTAAATATATTGCAGTAAGTTTTATTCCCAAAAACTGAAACATTGAATTTTAAGGATTTTTTAAAACTTTGGATTTTTAAATGGCCCCCCAACCACCCCCCTTTCCAGGGGCCAACTTGTATTCATCATGACGTCACAGGACGCTCTATGAAATGTAATCCTCCGTATTACTGATGCATAAAGGAAATTATCCTTCAATTTTTGGGGGTATTTTATATTTAAAATTCAGCTGAGATAGCCTGTGGTCATAGATCGAATCGAAGTTAATCTGAGGTTTTATGAATTATTTATGAATGATTTACCGTGGCACATTAGAGCAGTTTTCAGTTTACCCATTCGTTCTATTTGTTTATTAACAATTATTTATAGTGTATAGCGTTTTGTGTAGTGTTTTTAGGGTACCTATTTTGTTTTGTGCCGTCGGGGATTGTGGGTAATATATTACCAGAAAATGCAGCCGCGTGAGGGATTCGAGAAGGCCTCCACACAGAATCTTCCGTGTCTTTCTGCTTTTGCAGTAAGTTCATTCATTAAGGACAACATAGATTTTGGTGTGGAATGCAAAGGCGTAAAATTGGATAGGCAAGTTTAACATTGTTCTAATCATTGAATGTAGATTGGAATTCTTCTGGTGATTCAGTCTTATTTCTTTTACCTTTGATCCATAAGAGTACCAAGTAGTACTGCGTGAAACGAGTGGGAAATTACTATCGGATATCAAGAAAAAAATTCTCAACATCTCGCAGAAGGATTGAAGGAAAGTCGAGGAAAACAGCTCTTCCAGGACTCGCCTTAGGTATGAAGGTGTCGAGGAAATTGAGCGAAAGATCGGCGTTCTGAGAAGAACGATTGAAATGAGACAGGAATTGAGACCCAAAGAAAATAGTCACAAGAAAGTACAACTGGGAAATCAGGACAAATCGTAACTCCGGAACAACTCAAGCAGAAAAAACCGCTATGAAAATCAACCCAATCAAGAAGCGTGAGAGGGAGGTTATTGCTAGGTTGCGTACTTGCCTCACAAAGCAATTTCATAAATAGGAGCTCGCAGCATTTGCTTGTGAAATATTAACATTATTTTGTGTTTCACGTTAAACATAAGTATCCGAATAATAATGCATACAGCGTCGAAAAGCATGTACAAGTAGGGGATGTGGGAGACGGGTCGCCCGTGTGACTGCGGCCAATTGCGTCACCGGTCTTCAACCAATCAGAAGGCGTTTTCGAGGGCATAAAAAATAACAATTTTTTATTGCTAATTTGTTAATTAGTGGCTATTTTTAAAAATAATTTAACTCAAAAGAACTCATTTTCAGGTACCAATTGTCAGTCAGCAATAAATTTTTATCCAATTTTTCGACCCATGGAAGTTCCTTATTGAGAATTCATAAACTTCAATTTCAAAATTAACTTGCTCTGCTGCTCTAGGGTGAGCAATCGGGAGTAAAGGACTGATGGTGACGTCATTCCCCACCCCTCCCTCATGATGGTCAGAGGGAAATCTGCGGCACCTATAGTAAAGTTTAGTCACCTTGCCCTACACAAGTGTAGTGCCGCGTCCTCTCCATAAACATATGTTTCAAGTCAGAGAGGACGGGTGGAAAAACTTACACTATACTAGTGTATTGCATTGAATGGAAAACGCCATTAAATCTCAGCGTGTTATTTCCTTACTTTACGTCACTGCAAGGAGTGATGTAAAGTAGTTTCCGTCACTGTTCGGAGTGACGTGTTTAGAGGGAGTCGTGGTGAAGTGCCTCACACTTGGTCGGTCAAGCGAAAAATAGCGTTCGCAACTCGTCAGGAGCGTCTTTACGCGCTCGTTGTAAGTAATTAGCGAACTCGGCTTCGCCTCGATCGCCAAACACAACTCGCGCGTAAAAAGACGCTTTCCTCACTCGTTGTGAAATATACTATTACATCACTGGTAGCAGTGACGTTAAGTACTTTCGTTCCCTCCGTGACGTAAAGTAAGCAAATAACACGCTGAGATTAAAGTATTTCTTTCGTGGTGAGGTTGCCATGGTGAAAATAGCCACTTTCTCCGTAGGTCAAGAGAAGATCAGTATTGGCATTCATTCATGCTACTGCTACAACCCAATGTGGACATGTCAGCTGTCTACTCTGGTGAATACCCGAGTACCTACAGAGCAAGATGAACCACTCCGGTGGCCCCTCTCTAGGAGTGGAGGTGCCACTGCCCTACGATCCATGCTCTTAGAGCTCCACACCTGACCCGGGTGGTGAACCACGTCAGGGGGGTTTGGCTGGGGCACAAACTCGTCTCAATTGCCGGGCAGATGAAAGCCAGAACCGAGCAGCCCCGTACTGAAGCCAAAAATGGAGACTGGACCGCACTGTTTGGTGTGTCGTACTTCCAATAAGCAGTAACTCTCTAGTAGTTCTTTTTCCATAAATTCTGAGCTTCACTATTATCAATAATGTCCAGACCAGGGGTTCTAACCTTTCAACGGTCATGCCCCCCCCCTTTTGGACCATGAAAATTTGTTGCGCCCCTCTCACCAATTGAATTAATTGTATTAAGAAAAAGTATTGGGAATCCATGAAAAGCTTTTGGAACTAGTAACGGAAGGACCTACTAATGACCTGTCTTCTTACTGTGATGCACCCGTTTTTGGACCTGGGTGGGGTTCGGCTTAGCTTATCCCTCGGAGTACGACTCCCAAAGGCGTCTCCGTGGCGCAATTGGCAGCGTGCTGGACTGGTAATCCAGAGGTTGCGGGTTCAAATCCCGCCGGGGAGCCATTTTTTCTCGAAACTCCTATTGTGTTGGGCTATGCCCTTCCATCGTCGTCCGGATAACATCAGTTTAATTAATTTATTAATTAAAAATACCGGCGACAGAAATATTCATTATATCCATCTCAATTTCATCGGAATTCATACGGGTCACTTTTAGCAACTAATCAGTTACAGCGGAAAAACGGTTGTGGGGGGGGGGGGCTAACTCATGTGAAGTTAAAGTTGGGGACTAACCAACACTACGAAGCACTAACGGAGAAGGCCTTCTCCGCCCGTTTTGGTCATCTAGAACCATATGGGGGGGGGGCAAGTTGAATTTTATTAATTACTTTTCTTGCCTAGTGCTAAATCAGTGCTAATGTTGAGCGTGCAATTGAGCTAATTCTTTACGAATTTAGGCCATTAGATCGGGTAGGCTAACTTACCAGTGGGATGCAGCACTAACATTCACGCCTGAGTACACATTTCAGAAAGTAGAAACTGACTTTACCTCACCATATTGGACGGAAATTTTCCTTTAGAAACTCATCATAAAATACCCTGGAAGGCTGTAAAAAGTACCCCCCCCCCTTCCAAAACTGGCTGTTCAGCCTGAAAGATGCCTGAAAATAAAGCTTGGTACCAAACCTTTCAATGTTATCCTCATAAATCGATCGACAGATTACATGGGCCTCAATTTGATTTTGCCCAATTTACTAAATATAATTATGTATTGTAGCCATAAATGAGATCAGTGTAGAACAGAATAACGGTGTTTTATGAACGAAATTTTGGTTTCAGGGGGTGAAATTATCCGAATTATACCCGAAAGCTTCAAATTATATCCGAAAGCTGATGTTTTATTAAAGGCAGAAATCAATGAAAAATCGCGTACAGGAGTTATTTCTTGGGTCAAGACGTTCAGTTTAGAGAAAATTAGCCGTGTTGTTGGTGGTAATTTTTAGGAAACTTTTCCGTTTCCATTATGCACTTTTCTGCACGAGCTCGCCCCTCTTTTACAAATACTGCTCCACCTACCACCTCATTTTCTGCGATGTTTATTGCACAAGAAAGAAATCGATTGACTATAGGGGACGAGCAAATGAGGGGGGGGGATTGTGCACTCCCTCTCCGAAAGCCGGGAATGCTTGAATTCTCTCTCGTTCGACCCTTCCTTTCCCTCCACTCATACCTTTGCCTTTGCGTCTAACTCGCCCTCGCAAAAAGCCTCGTAAACCGAACCCCCGCCAGTTTCTCGCTCTGGATCAATGAAACACCCCCCCCCCCGCCGGCCGCTCCTCGCTGTTCCGGACCTAACAGCAAAACCGTAGCTTCTCTTCAACTAACCAGTCTCATTCGTGCCTCACTTCCCTTTAGGAAAATGTTACGGTTCAGAAGGGGGGGGGGGTTTCCACAAGGGAAGATACATTTTTGATTAGTCGTGGAGAGAAAAGTAATTATTCAATTTCCTCGTTGAATCACTTCAAACCGAAATTTAATTGGATGGCCGGATGAGTTGATATTGAAATGCAGCCGACTTCCGATAAGTTGAATCCCTGGGGCCATATAATTAACTGTCGGGAAAATATCTCTAATAATGGTTTCTAAGAGCGTTATAACATTATTTCTGGCAGGCCGCGGTGACCAACTAGCGATATTTTTTTACGTTAGCTCATGACTGCCCCCTGAGGGCCTTCAAATTACCGAGAGTTTTTAATTATCGTACATTTTAATTACCGAGAGGAGATTATGGACAATTTCAATTTGATGAGAGTTGCGAAAAATTCAATTTTTAAATCTTCAACGGCAAATAACGTCATTTTCCTTCAAAATGTTGGATATTAGCGGAAAGGTGGAATCCCAAACTTACTTGGCGATACCGTTTTCTTGGCACCACGTTGTTCCACGACCACGGTAACTCCCCCCCCCCCCACCACGGATGGACGTTTGGCCTCCCTGAGAGCCACTGTTCCTATGTGTGCAAGTGCAGCTGTGCTATGTGTGGTCCAAAGTCGCCATTCCTTACCACCATAAAATGATGTAACTGACTGGATAAGCGAATAATGACCCCATTCTTCACTTCAAATTAACGTGAGCACGCTCTTCTGGCTTCAATTCATACGGAATTCGTGAGGAACATCTCACTGTTTCTTACTTCTAACCATCCATAGTGTATCTGAACGAATTTATCGGTTTTCTTCAATACAAAGAGAGAATCTTGTAGGGGACCGGAGAATTCCTTCAAATTATCGAGAATTTCAATTTACCGTGAGCTTTAATTACAGAAAGTCAGCCGCTTATACTTTTGAAGGCAGGCATTATTTTTATTCTAGAGTAATTCATTCTAAGTAATCATTTTACATTTTCTGCAGCATATTCCGAGAGTCGCTCACCTCTGCTCTGGCGCTGTGCTCTCACTTAAATTTTCGTTAAAAAGGCCCTCAAAGACTGCTGTGTTGCGTGCTCTATTATTATTGAGCCGTAAACTTACTTTCTTCGAAGTTAATATTATTTTAATACATGAAATTCTCAAACTGTGATACCATAAGACGACGCTTCCGAGTTTAGTTTCTTTGACACCGGCTCAAGGTTCAACCATCTTTATAATTTTGACTTTGTGGGTGGGGTGGGGGGCTTTCATTATTACTGCAACTTGTTATGGCGACCGAATTTATTAAGGCTCTAAAATTGACTTACACCATTTCTCTCTCTAGCGGTGCTAATGTAGCATCTGCCAACCCACTTAAACGAGTTAATTAAATTAGAAAGGGTACAAAGTTTATACGTTCTCCAAATGACTTGGGGCGTTATGATCAAAGCAATATACGCTATATCTTCTTCGAAAGTGTCGCTTCAGAAGAGAGTGGAGATGACGAGCGCGGGTGTTCGCCTTAATTAATCCAAAAGTATACCATCACTCACATTATAAATGTTGCCTCGCAGTTCACCTGTACGCGTCAATCCAATCAACTTGTGGTAATGAGACATCAAGTTTTAAAGGAACCAAGTTGTTTCCTCTCGAGGTGATAGAAACTTCGTAATCAGTTGGTTAAGTTGAACTTATTACACATAAATATTTATGTAGGCATTAGGCTTAGGGTTTCAGGACCATTCTATGCTCGTCTCGAAGGCGATTTAGAACTTTTTCCAAGTTTTAGCCGCCACTTAGCGCTTTTCTTAACTTTACCCACGAATTATCGTTTTTCTCAATTTGACCAGCCGTGAATTTGAACTTATTCTCAATTTTAGGAGAAAATTTGCCCTCTAGAAGGCAGCACATTAGCGTTTTTTCTCAATTTAGCCGTGAAAGGGCTTTCATATATACCGCGAATTGGCGATTTTTTTCTCAATTTGGTCTCGAAGTTGCATCGAAAAACTGCAAATTAGAGAATTTTATCCTCTCTCCCTCCCCAAATCGTCACTGAAAAATTCCCTCGTATTCGATTTGTTACAAAGTTCATGAATGTTTTAAAATTATCCACAAAATGCGTAATTTTCTTGATTTGTGTGTGTGTGTTGGGGGGGGGGGGAGTCATGACACTTGCCAACCAACACCATATGTCATCTGCAGGTTATATGCCAATTTTTGGGTTTATACGCAGCAGCGCTGTTACTTTTTCTCACAAACTGAAAAGTAGACCCGGTAGGCCCGTATTTATGAACGTTCCTCGAGGCTTCAATGAGTTCAATGACTGGTCATAAATACGGGCATTAGGCCCTGTATTTTTGCAAATTAAGCGCAAGAAACTATAACATTCAGCCCCTGAAAGCCTCAAACCTGAATTCTTTGTGGGCAAACTAAAAATTTGGTTTTAAAAACGAATAGTTTGGATTAAATGTGCTAGACTTTTAAACAGGGAACGTTAACCACCGCCCCCAAAGCACTTTGTAATAGATGATAAGCATTCCTCCGAATCGTATATACTTACTTCTGTTTAATATTTTACACATTGAGCCATATGAAAAAGGAGTATGACCTTGTACTTCAAATGCTCATCAGTTTATGAATGAAAATGATTATTTTTATTCATATAATTGATGACCATACAGGTGCGGTTTTACGGGGGTGGCGATAGAGGCGATCGGCACCCCCGTTAGTCTAAGCCACACTCGGAGAAGGGGGTGGGGCAAATAAAAAGAAAGAAGGGAGATTGAAGAGATACAAATATGAGGGAGAGCAAATCAGATATCTAGATCCTAGAACTAGGAAGTTGGAAAATAAAGACAAACTCATTTTTTAGTATTAGTTGGTAGTACATGCCAAAGTTTGAATTTGAAGGAGTCAAATCCTACGAGGAAAAATACGCGAAATTGTGGCTGAAATGGCATGAATTCTGTTTTGAAGAAGCCAACTATACACATTTGTTTATGAAAGAGCGAATTTTCGAAGCGGCATTGTCGCCTGAAAAGGTCAAAGTCACGAAATTTGGTTTTTAAACGAGCTTAATCAGTTTTTCGTGTCAACCAAAATTATAGGAATAGCTTATTATGCCATGAAATTCGATTTATCATAAATCGTGAATCGACTAAATTGGGTTTTCAAAGAGCCAAACCTGCGAAATTTTGTTCTTGAGAGATCAAAAATCCCTAAAATTTTTTTGAACGAGCTTAATGCGTAAAATTTGGTTTTGAGAGGTCATAAACTTGGGTTCAGAATAGACTCAATTGCGATGTTGTATTTGGTTTTAGAAAGAGCCGAACGCGTATGATTAGTTTCGGATCAGGTTGTATGTATGAAATATTGAGCTAAAACGCCTGGTTTTAAGTAGAATGTTCTGGATTCTGGGGCCGTATTCCCAAATTTGTTGTTTTAATCAAATCGCTAACATCAAATTCATCCAGATTCTTGAGCAGATGTCAGACACTGCAATACAAAAGCCGGTGGGAAACAGAGACAGTGGGCTTTCAGGTCATTTTTTTAATAAGAAAAATAAGAAATTAGGCGAATAGGATAAGTGTGGGGGGAGGAGTGGGTGAGAACACATTTCACCGCCACCCCCGTCACGGAGGCCTAAAACCACTTCTGAGACCATATGCTTGAAAAATGCAAGCATAAGGTAATGCTAATTTTAAATGTCATCACAAGAGTGAGGCCATCGTCCTCTCAGCTATCTCGTTCGATTCCGCTTTAATGTTGGCAAAACTATCGGAATTGCTTCAGTGGTCTTTCCTGTTTTTTTTTTCAATGAAGTGGCAATAATGAAGAAAAGCCACGGTTCCAACTTTATTGCCTTTTTCTACGTTTCTATGCATAGATTTTCTCCTAAATGCTCTCTCTCTAAGCTCCAAGGTTATTTTGAAATTGTGTTAGAGCCCCAGCGAGAGGAGGTGTGTTAAGTAAGGTACGGGTAAGTAGGTCACCTCTCGTCCTACTACCCGTTGAGCTGCGCTTCCATCGATACCCGCCTCGAGTCCACCCGCCCAAACCCAACCCTTCCCCGTGTAACGATCGTATTCCCAAAACCACCCCTCGGGGCCATTGATTGTCGCTCATGTGGTTCCTAGTTTTAAAAATTCTGTAAATCGTTTCCTCGAATGATAGTGACCCCAAGTCGGGAAAGAGGCTGAGTCTTTGACTGTTTTTTCCTTTCCTTTCGGTTTTTTCCGAAAGGTTATATAGAAAAAAAAAAGGTACTATATTTCTTCTATCATTTCATTTTAATGTGCGCATTACGTGTAATTAATCGAGAATGATGGTTTGTGAGAGACCTGACTCGTGACCTTGAACATTTCAAAACTTAACTCACTATCCGAATTTTACTCTCTCTCTCTCTCTCTTTCTACCCGGGTACCCTCACAAACAGCTATTTTTCAGGTTGTATGAGCCAATATCACTTTTAAGAAAGCTTCAAATGGTCATGCAACAAGACTGTCTGAACGAAATCAGCAAAACATGTTTCAGTAGTTGGATAATGTAATGGGCAATTGTCTCACATTAAAGCTGTGACTTTTTAATCCGTGTTAGTTAATTTCATCATCAATTTCAGTTTAGCCACAATATTAATATGATTTCCGCTTGTACTGAAATGATTGCCGCGTCAGGAAAATGAATTCACGTTGCGCAGCTCGAGTCATCATCATGGATAATGGGCTCATATTGGCTTATTATTTCTCAATAATAAGTCTTTGTAATCGTATCGCAAAAAAATTTTTTTGACCCCCCTCAAAATTTGTAGTTTTACGTTTCAAAGTGCGTAGAATCCAAATCTGCAAAAAAAAAAAAAAAGTCCGTCCGCCGTCCGGGCCATATCTTGCCCTAGGATTGCTCGAAAAAACTCGTTCTTTCGCACATAGACTCCATTTGGGGTCTAGTTGGTCCTAATATCTGATCAGTTTGATCAAATAACTCCCTGGGGTTTTATGGGCCAAAAGCGGGTCCAAAATGGGGATTTTCAAAGGATTTGGGATCATAGGGGTGTTGGGTGTCGATTTTGATGTAATTTCAAGCCGGATTTGACTACATCGATGAATAATAAACCCATAAACAGTCGAAATAATAAGGCATTGTTCGATAATTCGCAGCGTTTTTAATATTTGATTAATGTTATATTTTTAGGGTTTTGGCTTTTTTCTTCTTCTATTCTTCGTGTCCTGAGCTTTCGCCTTCTTGTGCTGAAGGCATCATCAGAGAACTTTCTGGGTTTTTCTTTATTTTAAATCATAGACATGTGACGAATGGAGGGGTGTCAATTTCTTCTTGTTGATTAGAAAATGTGTTGTTGATGGCAACTGAGAATGTTTTCTGGTTATCTTCTTTTCAAGTTTGCAATCAGTGGCCTCCAGGCAGGTGGTACATGAATTCCTTCATCTCTGTTGAAGTTCTCTTTATTTCGATGGCTTCTCGAATTTTTCGTTTCTTCCACGAACTTTCAATTGCCAGTATTTTGGTATCTTCAAATTTGATGACGTGTGATTGTCCGCTGTCCATGTGTTCAGCTATTGCTGATTTTTCAATATTGCGGTGTTTTACGGCTGACATGTGTTCTTTCATTCTTGTTTTGACGTTTCGAAGAGTTTCACCAAATGTAAGATTTGTTACAGCTGCAAGGTATTTCGTCTTTCATCTTTGACATTTCTGAGGAAGCGATTTATTTTTCTTGATGGTTTGAACGTTGATCTGATTTTTTAATTATCACAATCAGAATGAAAGAACACATGTCAGCCGTAAAACACCGCAATATTGAAAAATCAGCAATTGCTGAACACATGTACAGCGGATAATCACACGTCATCAAATTTGAAGATACCAAAATACTGGCAATTGAAAGTTCTTGGAAGAAACGAAAAATTCGAGAAGCCATCGAAATAAAGAAAAAAGAAAACTTCAACAGAGATCAAGGAATTCATGTACCACATGCCTGGAGGCCACTGATTGCAAACTTGAAAAGAAGATAACCAGAAGACATTCTCAGTTGCCATCAACAACAAATTTTCTAATCAACAAGAAGAAATTGACACCCCTCCATTCGTCACATGTCTATGATTTAAAATAAAGAAAAACCCAAAAAGTTCTCTGACGATGTCTTCGGCACAAGAAGGCGAAAGCTCAGGAAACGAAGAAGTAGAAGAAGAAAAAAGCCAAAACCCTAAAAATATAACATTAATCAAGTTATATGGCTTAAAAACTAATAATATTAATAATATTTTAATGTTGTTTTTGATCAAATATTTTTAGGAATGAGTTCAAAACCCAGCAGCCTGTTGCACCTACACGCTCTTAATTTCTCTTTTTGCTATCACTGTACATGCTCGAAAATTTACTGCACACTGTACTTTTGATTCTCTCTAAAAAAAAAAAAAAAAAAAATGCCCCCCCCCCAAAATAATAATAATAATAATCTGACTGGATTTCCAACAATCGTGAGCATGGAATGAGGTGGAATTTATTGATTATTTACATTAGTGAGATGGTGCCTGTTGTATCTCCGAAAACAGGCGATTCCATTTTGTTTCAAGGAATTTACGCTAATTTCTGGATTTAATTATTGTACAAAATCATCATCATTCGACCACGGGTTTTCATTTCTGAACGCAAGAGATCTGAAGCAAGGGTTGAACTTTTCGTAGGAGTGTTGGGGCAACTTCCCGCAACGCCCCAGGGGGATGCGTGTATTGTTTTTTAATCTCATCTTGGATGGAGACTGGGGTAGATAATTTGATTCTTGAGCAATTTCAGAATTCTGAAGTACATAGCTTGTTGACTTATTCCTCCAAGGGTTCTTTTGCGAGGGAAAACGATGCTTGTTTTTTCATCCAGTTTGTTGTTTCTTTTCTCCTCTAAATTTCTTAGGTCTCGGAAACCTACCTTTTCAAATTGCGGTTTTTGAAACCACAAAGAATTGTTTGTGTGTGTGGACCCTCATAGAGAGTCACGAAATTATTAGAAGAAGAGCCAGCGACGTAAAAAGTGCAATTCACACGTGTATTCGCATACATTTCTCGCCTAGCGCATTAAATCAATAATAACTCACTATTATAGTGGGGAAATAAATGGTATGTCCCATTTGGACGAGACGAAACCTGAGCAGACCGTCAAGGAATTACGTCCCCCTGTGGGGGAAAGTAACACAAATTACGTTCAGACGGGAATCACGTTTCATTGACGTGATTGGGAAATTAAACGGGTCCTGTGGCTGTGAGACAATCCCACCAGTTTTCGGTGTCAGGGTACTTTTATTTAGGGAAAATGGGGCCAGAAGTCCAAAGGAAATATAGTAGAAAATCTGTGATCAGCTGTTCTCATGTCAGCACAACTCCCAGGGAAGGACACACCCTGAAAAATATTTTATACGCAGCAACGTGAGTGAAATTCTGGTTTCTCTCACCATGAAATACGAACATTCATAATACGTAATTTCCATTTGCGTAAAGCAGAGTGCAGCCGAAGGCATCTTTAAAAATGCCATCGACTAAATAAACCTGATTCGTTACCAAAATTGCTCGTCCCTCGTCGACTCCGACTCGTACGCCAAACTAAATACCTCGCAGGAAAAACACCACTTACTAGTCTCGTACTGTAATCTACACTATTCCCGTCTGACCGGAATTTGTGTTACTTCTTTCCACACATGCTTTGATGATGCATGTTAAACCTGACCCGCCCCATAACGCATAAAACCGCGAAAACTGTCCAATTCGTTTGTTTACGTGTGTTTTGCCGAAATTTTTATCAATTGTTTAGCCTTTCAAGCACTTTGAACTATAATAACGAACTTGGGTGCGGCTAGCTTCACGCTCCTCGACTCATGAACGAAATAGTTTGTTTTGCGGCATAATTATGTAGACGTAAAATCGTTTGTTTACGTTCGTTTTGCCGTATTTTTCTTTTTTTTTCAGCATTTCGAAACATGATTTATAGTAGGGGAGCCCACGATGCTAAAAGGGGATTTACTCGAGCGTCGTAGAGACCTATTTCGTTGCAAAGCTTAGGCGATAAAAAGATAAAATTGTTATACAATGTATACCTTTTCATCGTTGGGGGCGCGGCTATAGGTTTTCAAAAATGTAAAAAATAACTGTTGCATGGACATTCTCGAGTGCGTCAGATATTTACAGCATCAATTTCCTATGTCTTATACTTACTAATATTTTTAATAAAGTATGTACGTTAATCTGACCGTTTGCGTGATAGGGGTGGACGTATGGGGGTTGAAAATGAAAAAAAAAAAAAAATAATCGAGCGCGTCAGATTTTCTAAGAGGATGTTGAGTGAACCTAAAATAAGCTCTCATTCAGTAATCTGACGATTTGGAGGTGACGCAAACTCGTGGCCCTTATTAGAATGTGCAAAAAAAATCGCCATTTTGAAATAGTCGAGCGCGTCAGATTATTACTTTATAATATATGTATATGTTACCGGAAATGTCGTAAATCCAGGAAATGACGTCAATGCCTAGTCATTAACGACATTTCCTTCACTAGTTAGGAACTAACGTTATAGCCTAGGAAATGACGTTAATTCATGTGGGATTTAGGAAAAGTTGCTAACGACAACATTTCCTAGGCATTAACGTCAACGCCTACCCCGTTTCAGCCAATGTCGGCTGCGCCGCTTGCCGGCAGAACAGACAGCCATGCATTCAGTGATAACAAATCTCTGTCTGGTCATTGTAGGACCTCTACTTTTACTTTCTTGCAAAAATAAATAAAATATTTCTCATTTACACTTTTTTGTTTCGGAATAATTTTTGACTTACGTGATTTAAATTGTATTTTTGTGATTCTTCTTGGGTAGGATAAAAAATCATGTGTGCACCTCGGCAGAAAGGCGTATTCTGGGCCTCGAAAAATGGTCAGCCTCGACTACGTCTCGGCTGGCCACTTTTCGCCCCGTCTCCGGCCGCGTCTCGGCCCGGAATAGTATGTCTTTCATGCCTAGGTGTACAATACGTATCACCCCTAGCACCTCACTCCTAGAAGTAACGTAAAGTACTTTCGTTCACTCCGTGACGTAAAGTAAGCAAATAACACTCTGAGATTAAAGTGTTTCTGTCGTTGTGAGGTTGCCACGGTGAAAATAGCCACTTTCTCCGTAGGTCAAGCGAAAATATGATTCTTATTTTCACTCAGTGAAGATATGAATCATATTTTCACACTTTTCCTCTTTAAAATCTGGTGGATGCAAAGGGTATCCTTCTTTTGTTTGTTTTTTTTTTTTTCTTCTCCAGACTTCAATAACAGAACCTAGGCTCACATCTCTGTAAAACAATAATAGACCGAGAGCTGGCGACAGTCCCATTCAACCGGAAGAACATAGTCATGAAAGCTGTGCAAAATGATAGCTTATGACCTCCTATTTACGATTTCGGGAGTCTGCACTCATAATGACCTTGGCCTCAAGTCGTTCAGGTTTGAAGTAGGAGCCTGTATTATAATGTAGTCGAAAAAATTTTGGTCAAAAATCCTTTTTCTATTTATTTTTTTTCAAAACTCCCAGATGAAGCATTTTACAAAAATAGTTATTATGCTTCATCCAGCAAAGTGTTGACGGCGCGCGGGGGGGATCTACCGTTTTTCGGTTTCGGACGCGAATTTTGATCGGAGCGTAAATTCAAAAAAACGTTTTGGAATCAGTGGTTAATTGTACAACTGGGCTGTACCTGCTTTTTTCAAATTTGTTAAAAATACCAATTTTTGGCTACGGAATTTTGGGTTGGGCGTTGAATCTTGAAAAAAGGTTAACAATGCGAATTTTATACCAAGCACCCAAGTACGATCCATTTTTCAAAATGAAAATCGGACCTTATTTGGAGGGGTGAGAAGTGCTTTCCCGTTTTGACATCTTCCCTCTCATTTTCACTTGCACACGTTTCATCCCCTTTCGTCTTAAACCCCAGAAAACGCGTCTTTCCCCCTCTTCCCAAACCATCCATTTCATTAACTGCCCTTTGACGTAATCAAATCTCCACTCAAAAGTGTTAAATATTCGCTAAAACAAACCATTGATTGATTTCAATGTTTAATGCGGGAAATTGTCTTGTTGAAGTGCCCTCTTCAAGATACACCAGTGATTGAAAAATTTGCAAGTTCCACATTGGCCTCATGAGTTGAATAATGACAAAACTTTATCGACGAATTTTTGTTATTTCTGCTCATGGAAATCGTCAGATTAGTATATATTTTTCGTTATCCTTGAATTATCCCTTTTAAAATAAAAGTAAAAATTAGCCTCGCTCGAGAATGTCAAGATGACCTGTTTTTTTGTTTGTTGTTGTTTGTTTTTGTTTTTTGTTTTTTTACAAGTTTGTAGTCCTCTCCCGTCTTTGCGTCACTCTTAGGCCTGTTTTACACGAGTAAGTTTTTTGTTCAAAAATATGTTCAATCTGATCACAACCAGATGATTTGAGGCAGGAAACATCTGTCAATTTTTTTCAAAATGGCTAATTTGTTCAAAAAACTTACTCGTGTAAAAGGGGCCTTAAATTGTCAGATTAGTGGAACATATAGACTTGTTAGCATGTAATTTACTCCCACTTCCTTAATCTGATGCGCTCGAAAATGTCTGATGATCACATTTTTTTTTACTGATCTGATACTTTATCCTTGATGGGCGGCCACTTATAGGGCTCATATTTGGTGGAGGTACAAGGTATCCCGCGGTATGTTAATCTGACGCGCTTCAGTAAATCCCGAAATCCACGCTTAGGCTCCTCTACTAAAAAAAACCCCCGAGCCGTATGAATAAAAAGAGCATGACCTTGCTAGCATTTTTTAAAGCATATGGCCATCAACTATGAATAAAAATCGTCATTTTCATTCATAAACAGATGAGCATAATAATTGAAGTATTAGGTCATTCTCTTTTTCATTCGTATCATATCATTATCATAATTTATTGTCGGCACAAACAACATTCATAAGACAACGTCAAAAAGGAAAACACAAAAAATAAATAAACGATAAATAAAAAGCTACAACGCAGGCAGCTAGTCGAGATCCACTCTCCGCAGGTAGCAGAGGAACTCCTCGACAGAATACGGAGCGCTGCGGATAATGAGCCGGCGAAGGTGGCCCTTGAAGCTGCCTAAGGCACAGCTAGGCTCCTTGAGAGAGGTAGGCAGCAAATTCAAAAGTTTGACGTGAAGTGGTAGCCAGACGTACAAGTTTCGGGGCCAAGTTGCCACCACGTCTAGTGGGGTAGGAATGGGAGGAGGAATTGGGGTGCAATGCCGCAGGGCGGGACCGAACACCGAACATGAATGAGGACAGCGTAGACGTAGGCACCGTAAAAAGACATGATACCCGCCCTCACGAACCACTCACGTCACGAGCGGATGCAGGTGAAACATGATGCGAACTGCTGCCTTCTGCAACTTGAAAATTCGTTTGCCCCCCAGACGATCATAATGGCCCAATGATGACGAAATCATTTGTTTAGCGCCATTTCTTGTCTTAAGATCTTTCGTATCAATTGAATAAAAAATGTGTTCATTGATCAGGGTGCATTAGCATATAGCCGCACTCTAGTTGGGTTGTACTTTGAAGGCCAAACAAACGAAAATGTCGGCTAAACAAACGGTATTAAGACTAGAAATGGCGCTAAACAAGCGATTCTGCCCGTGGTTCGGGTTATGTCAACTTGGCCGAACCCATCAATGTTTTTCTTAAAAAATCACGTTTCGAAATGCTAAACAAACTAAAATATGGCTAAACAAACTCAAAATTTGGCTGAACAAACTAAAAACATGGCTAAACAAACGATTGTTTAGAGTTATTTAAAGTGCTTGTAAGGCTAAACAAACGATGTTTTTGACTTGATATGCCGCTAAACAAACGATTTAGACCCGTTTTCACCATCTAAGGCCCGATTTCACCAACTTCTTAAAACACGATCAACAAATAATCACGATTACATTGTAAACACTTATATCAGAATTCATATGGGTCGTTATTGGCAACTAATCACGATCAACTTTAAACGAGATCAATTTTGTTGGTAAAAATGGGCCTTAGTATAGAATTGAATCGCGATTAGTTGCCATTAGCGACCACAATATGTCTGATACAAAATGCTATTGTAATCGTGATTAGATGTTGATTCACGGCGTTGGTGAAAACGGGCCTTAGTCCATGGGTCGGAATAGGTGAACTTGGCGTACCTCAGCGTGATTTTTTTTAGAGTGGTTTTTAAAATAAAAATTATAGGTGTAGTTAAAATGCTAAACAAACGTAAACATAAGAATTGGTTTTGGGTCGGGTCAGGTTCACATGAATGCTTTGATGTCGTCTGCCACCGGTTTCGTCACGTCCAAATGGAGGTAGACCAATTTCCCGATAATATTAGGTAGTCATTATCGAATTGATGCGCTAAGTGAGAGTAGTATTGAACTCGTTATGTCGCTGGCTCTTGGTCTAAAAAAAATAATTATTAGCTGACATCAGATTCGTGTTCCTGGACGCCCCAAAAGGCTAAATCTCGATTTTAAGTATGGCGTCTGTCGTCCGTCGTCCATTCTATGGTAAATTTTTATCGGCAGATCTGGATGAGTGGTGGCTCAAAAGTTATGTCTTGACCCATAGATGTACACCCTAACATTTGAAAACGATTGGTCGAGCGATATGGAAGATATTATAACAAAATGAGCTCGAATGAGCTTGTTGTTTCCTGTTAACTCCTAGGAAATGTTACGGATATTGATAATCGATAGCTCAAAATCTCCATCTAGGCTTTTGGATAATCACAACGTGTTTTTCCCTGTTTTGGATTTGTTTGTGGAATTTTAGAACTTCCAAAAAAGCCTCTGCTCCCTTATTGTCCTAGCAATAATTACAGACTTCGATAGAGTGATGTGTGTTGAGATGTGTACTACAGGTGAGTCTGTTGGCCATGGTTGCATGGTTAAGGACGTAGTGTGACCATGTTTTCCTATAGGTAAACGTACTTGGGTGCTTATTAGGCTCTTTTCCTAGGTCAAAGCTGTTTTCCTATCGGATCCACATGCAAGAAAAATCTTTGGAACTGAATATCGTTCGGAGGGAATTAAAGTTTGACAAGGGACAGGGACAAGGTGTTACGGCGCTCAAGTCGCACGATTTTATATTGGCGTGGAAATCACAAAGTAATCGACAGAAAAGTCCTTGCAACTGACAAGAATTTGACCTCGTAACTGCCGTATTATTGCAAAAATTGCTAATTGTCATGCGCATGCCAGAAGCTTGAAATAGTTTCTCAGAACCTGTTGATTGTTTCACCTTTTTACACTCGGTGGCTGGGAGTGGAAATGCTAGTGAGGTACTACCAAGCACGCTACTTCCGCTTGGTTTGTGTAAGTTTGTTAAAAAAACAAAAACAAAAAACGAATAGTTCAGACAGTGAAAATATGGAAAATCAGATAATTCCGTAGGATTTAATTCTCGGCAACGTCATTTTCCAACTCTTGTTTTAAATTACATATCACAAGTAAGCATAACTAAGTTTGATTCGAGTGTTACAGCCTTGGAATGGAGCGGGATAGCTCCTTAATTTGGATAAGATTATTAAATAGAATCGGCATTGTCTTTATTTTTTTATTGTTTTCTTTTTCTGATAAAAAATGTTGGCAGTTCAAATCCGCATTTTTGTTTTTTATAGAGAGATCCATACTAGGAATTTCAATGCTTCTTACGGTTACATTTTTTGTGTCGCTTTCACGTGTCGAGAAATGAACAAAGAAAACTGGCGTAATCGTGCTGCATCGATAAACGTGAAATGAGTCATTTTCATTAGAACTTTTTGTTGTTGGTAGTTTTGGTTAAGTTTTTCTTACACGTTAATGTTAATGAAATTGGTTTTTTTTTCTCGATGTTTGGGACTTTTTTTTACTGAATTATCTTTTGAACTTAATTGAGTTGACCAGGTAGAAAGAAAGAGAGATGGTAATTACAAAAAAAACCGTCAGTGCGAATGACCCCCCACTCCCACCCTTAAAGTCTATAATCCGAAGTTTTTATATGCTATTGTTGGAGTTACCGACTTCACAAGACCCCCCCCCCCCTCACGTCTGCACTTCTCCTTGAAAACTCATATTTTCCGACCGAGGAGAAAAATACAACTTTTGTCTTTTTTTTTCTCGAAAAAAAAGAAAAATAAATTATAAAAAAAAAATAATAATCGGCGGAATCGGAATATCTCTCTTTTCGACCGGCGAGAGGGGTGGGCAAGAGCATGCGCCAGCTCGAATCGTCCTACTCCATCGGCCGCCTGTTCACCAGTAGCCTGGCCGCTCAACTCGCGGGTTCGACTAATGTTAACGAGCTGTCAACATGTCAAAAACGGATTACGAGTACAGGTCAGTAGAAATTTTAGAGAGGGGGGAATGTATGCTATTTTTTTTATTTATCGCAATTGCTTTCTGATTTTGGTGTGCCGGGAGGGGCGGGGTCCGTGTTTGTACGAACAATTAGTATAATTAACTAACTAGATCAGGGTGTCTCACGTGTCAGTCCAAAATTGTACTGAAAACGCTTGTCGTTACACCTCATAGCCATTTTGAAGACGTTTCACGTCAAAAACTTCTGTTGATACCTACATAATATTTTGCTACTTTTGTGCTTGCCTTGGGAGCTCAGCTTGAAAATTGAGCCAAGAAAATAGATTATGCTCATTAACACGTTTCTAAAATTGTCTTACTTTCTGTAAACTTGTCGTTTCAGTAGGTTTCGCCGGGAAAAAGAGAAAAATTGGGGAAACGGGAAGTGTCTTCTCATCGTTATTCTAAAGATATGGAATTTTTTAGTAATTTCAATATTTACAAAACTGAGAAGGTCTATTCCAGATCAAATTGTTTTATTCCCTTGCGTGCGTGATGGTGTATTCTCAAGCTTAAGATAATGATGAGCAAGAAAGTTCGTGGCAAAGATCGGTCTAAAAATACACCGATGCCTTTCATAATTGCAGTGTAATTAAGCAATTTTTTTTTTTTTTAGATTTCCTTATGTTTGTCATTCGTAAATGGTAGAAGTCTTGCGTTCAAAATGCCACAGAATGACGATGAAAATAATAATAATAATATCGCCACACTTGAAGGAAATCATATAACAAAAATTAATAAAATAAAATTTGCTGGCTTGTTACTATCGACGATTTTCGAAGTTCAAAGAGGTCGATGAGAACCCGAGAACAAAGAATTACACGCCCTAGATACGCATTCTCACTTTGAAATTTAAAGGTACAAAACTGATAACTTGCCTAACAGATGAATAAAATGCCTGGTCTTAACCTTGACCAATTGTTCCGGTCTAGAGAAATTATATCATAGCGTACTGGTATAATATGCCGCGTTTTTTTTCTTCCAGAATTGTCTTTTAATTAATACTCGTTCGAGGTGGCTTTAGTTATCGACGAAATTACTAGTCAGGGACAAACCACTCAATATATTACACCTCCTCTTTGCTATTCGCTTGTACCTGGTATATAGAATGAAATCTTAGTAACTGACGTGCGGTGATGAGAACATCTCACGCATGAAAGGACAAAACCCCAAAATCCTTTTTTTTTTTCTTTTTTTTAAGAACAATAGATGATTAAGAGCGTTTTATTCTTCAAATAGTTCGCGTCAAACGGCTTTGGCCGGCTTGGTTTTAGAAGGCCAGTGTAGTCGCCCCCTTCCGTTCCTTCCCGGCATTCTAGGAAACTTTGATTTAGTGCAGGCGTCTTGGATATTCTTATATGTAGTTCCTTGTCATTCGCAGTATGAGCGTTTTTTTCTAATGGCTCATTTTGTCCTTCGAACTTATTTCATTTTTAAACAATACGGTTACCATCCGTTAATCTTTCCATTCTTAAAATTATAGGTGTTTTGTATTACAGCAACATCAAAGATCCATCTAACAATTCAAGCCGCATTCAATTTAAGTAGTGCTAATCTTCTGTTGTGCAACTGCCAAAAAAAAAAATGTTTATTTTTCATTTTCTTTGTTTTGAGTTTTTCCACCTTTTGGTGTTTTACCTACTCGTTTATTTGACAACCGTTTGAGAATGAAGATCGAAAGAGATAGATCTCACTGGATAATGTTGTTAGTTTGTTACCTTTCGGAAGCCAGTTGGACGAATGTCTCCCAGAGCTAAGGGAGAATAAAGCAAAATATTTTGTTGTTAATACGGGAGAAAAACGATAATTTCTGGCTAATATTTAAAACTTAATTTTACTGTTTCGGTTGAATCAACCTTAACCCTTAAAGGGTGTCCATATTGGCCCAAAATGTTATTTGGCAAATATTTGCCTCCAATGTTGCCCTTCAGCATTTATTTGTCACTTATTAGACAATCATGATGCCCTGGTTTAATATCTTTTAGTCAAGTCATTCGTTGATTCCATTCCAAGTTCACTCAGTTTATGCAATTGCAAACGACCTTGGTTCAAAGTATTGTTAATCGCCAGAGGTGAATCAACTACTGAGCGATTACATCTCCAGTGAACACTGTTTTCGTTCCAAAGTTCAACTCATTCGACAATTTAAATGAAGAATTCAGGTCATATCATGCGATTCGAAAAGAACATTTCAACGAAGAACATTTCGGACAACAAGAGCTACTGTGCGCAACTTCTTAATTCGATCGGCGCAAGTCACTTTCGGTCAGTTATGGGGCTCGCAGCTCCAATCAATCTATCAGAACTTGAGTAAGACGCGCTGGTAAAACTTCTCGAAAACCACTTGTCGCCTAAACACAAAATGTACTTGTCGCACAACATGAATTTTTATCAACGACGCAATAAGAGCAACAATCGATTGCCCAGTTCGTCACTTCCTTGCGAGAAAGAATTCAAGATTTTGGGTTTAGTATGGGTAAAGTGACTGTCAGAGCGTCTTAAAAAGGGAAAGAAGCCGAAGTGACAATTTACGTTGTTCCCGATTCCTTTGAAGCCATATTAGGTCGAGCCTGGATAAGACGGCTTTATCATCGATCTCAAAACGCTCGATGATCTTCCCGAAATCAATCAACTAATGCGGTCGGAAAATCAACAGATTTAGTTCACACGCAGTCTCAGCTTAGGAGTGAAAACGGCACCATCTAAATTCAACAATTTAATGGACTAAATTCTTCGTGACGTCCCTAAAACAGAATTTTTTTTCGACGATATCGTTGTCCATGGGTGGACTCGACAGGAATGATACAACAACCTCGAAGCGTGTTTTATTCAACTTCAGAAATTCGATTCACACCTCAACCGAAATGTTTATTTTATCAGGACAAGATTGAATTCTTGGGGTACGTCAGCAGTCACGTGCCACGTTCTGTAATTCAATAGCATTTCGAAGTCCCCAAAAAAAGTCGTGGGCATAAAGGAACTTGCCACTCCTCGATCAATAGACAATAGACGAACTACGAAGATACCCACATTATTCTCGTTTCATACCACATTTCTTAATCCACAAAACTCTTCGGCAGGAAACGGCCAAGAATGAAATCCTTTCAAAAGAAATGCAGAAAAATTCGCTACCTGATTCCCATTTCACCATCGATGACAACGTGTGGTAATTACTTCAACCTTAAAGGCAGCAGTGCTCCAGGAACTGCACCGGACCGGACCCTCGTCGAGTTCACAAAGATGAAGCTTTTAACTCGACGATACGTCTATTGTCAATCGATAGACAAAGATATCACATGGTTGGTCTGCGCTTGCCCTGCCTGTGCCCAAACGAGCACCAACCCTCAGAAAGTTCCCCTTCATCCCTGGAATGACCACAGACAACTGGCAACGTATATTCAGGTTGGTCACGCGGAACCATTTTAAGGCCATTATTTTCTAATTTTGATCGACGCCAAATCAAAGTGGGCAGAAGTGGTAACATCCGTATCGCCACCTATTTTAAATTCAACTACCGATTCTCTCCAAGACATATTCGCCAGATACGGGTTTCTGGGCGTATTGGTCTCTGATAACGCGTCCATTTTCACTTCAGAAGAATTCCGTGAATATTGCTCTCAAGCTGGAATGTTTCAAAAATGTATCGCGCCTGGCCACCCTGCTACTAATCGTATAGTGGAGCGTACTATTCAGACCCTCGGAAGACTACAGTAACTTCGTTTCTCCATGTTGTTATCAAAGTATCTGCGAGTTCTGTCCTGTTACAAGTGACGGAGTTTCAATTTTTATGCTGGATATTATAATGAAGTGTAGCTTTTTCCGTCTATAATTTCTTTACTTCAGCCTCAGCCCGCAAATTTTGGCGACCGTCCTGATGGGCGCATCTTCTGGAAAATTTAGCTAAACAAAAAAACAAAAACAAATAAACCAATATACATATATAGAGAAATATATGAATCCTGGAGACCACTGAATTCGTGTTCTTGAGGTTCTGAAACGTGAAAAAAACATGACATGACCCATGTTTGCCACCATCACGACGAGACCAATAGTCACTAAAACTAAGTACTCTGTTATTAAATTGAATTAATCGCCCAGGGGATATTGGAGCACTGCTAAAGTGTCAAACTTTTCAAGTTCCAATATTTGAAGAATTTTGTCATTGGGGAGCGCCCACACTGCCGGCCCAATATTTAATATTGTTAGGTGTCAGGCCAATATTGACACGAGTGTGGCCGCGCCTTTTCAGAGCGATGGTGTAATGGGTTAAAATAGTAAAACCTACTGTTTTTTAACCATACCTTGAAACAACGAACACTATTTTATCATGCATGTTCTGTTTTTTGCCATCAAGTCCAATGATCAAAAGGAATCTCGAAGTCAGATTTCAAACATTGGGAGCTAGTAGAACGCGTATTTTTCGGTCTTATTTATATAATTGTTTGAGTCCATTTGGTAGTGGTCGGGGATGTTAAATTATCCTCCTACGCTCTCCTATCACGTGATGCTATTTGTTTATGTGAAGTGATATCACGTGCAGGTGTTTCTACCATGTTTGTGTTGTGTTGATAGTAATAACTTATTAGACTTCGACTTTCCGACTGAGCACTTTTTCGACACTAAAGATGAAAAAGAAAATTGCGCATTTTTAAAAATGAAATGTACTAAAAACAGTATGTGCGTTGCTTACACTCCCATAAGCAAATTTAACGATTGTTGTGGTGGAGGCTCGGCTTACTTTGTGTTTCGGTTGGATCGGATCCCCTTTTTCCATTTGCGGGGGAATCTTTCTTTATCTTATCCCTCTGCGTGAATCACGATGACCTTAATTTCGGAAGCGTACTCACATTTTAATTTATAAAGTGAGACGATGGTTATTATTTCGACTGACAAAAAAAAAAAAAAAAAAACTCGCGCCCTCACATTATACCAGTAATGGTTCTCTAAAAGACTTTACCCTAGTAAAGTGCTCCCTGACTTCCCTTATTATTATTCTACAATATAAACTCCCTTTCGTGGCGAGTAAAATAAGACATGAAAATATGTAATGGGCAGTTACTTTTAGTATCCATTTATACACATTACCCGACCCTAAACCCAGAAGTTCGTGTGACACTATTTATTTGAACGGTAAAGTATTTTATTTTTTATTCAGCGATAATGAAACGTGGTCGAAAATCTAGTTTCGGCGTGTGACTATTGGAAGTGATTAATTCCATGAAGTGATAATAACAATATCACTAGGCCTATTTTTTTCTTTCTCGTATTTAAAATCAACTATCGGGAGCCCGATTATCGTTATTTGTAATGAAGAGCGATGCTTTAGGCATCTCGAAAAACTGGAAAAACTCGAAGGGATTTCGAAAAACTGGAGCCTGTAGGCCGATGTGTTTCTCAAACCCAGGACACATACAGTTGATGAGTCGAGCAAAACAATCATTACAACGTTTTGATGAACTTTGAATAACTCGTGAATCGTTCGGCTTAATGAACTAGAGAAAATGAAACTTTTCTTCCGCCACGGCGGTAGTGATCACGGTCTTTGTCTAGTTCAGTAGCCTTAGCACTCATTTTCCTCCATTCGGAGGCACATTAGGACACTTCCACTATTTGGATTCTACAAGTTCCGATAGCCAAAATCGAAGGTTGGCGGGATTGTGTTGGTGTGGTATATACGTATAGCTCCATTGCCATTGATGTGAATGACTGATTTTCATGATTTCATCAAGTCGGGTTTTTATGGAGACACACACCATGGGACAACATGTGACAACCAATTCAAAACGACAGAGGATCCCGTTCGAAATATAGGCCGATCCGTAATCATATCGGTACTTGTAGACGCTTAAAGAAAAGTCCCTCTCTCTCACATAAAGCGGGGTTCACACTGTTTCACTTTGGTTCTTCATTCAAAGTGAACACGGTGCGTTCATCCAAAGTGATTCATCAAGAGTGAATCACCCCTATACATACACAGATTTTCATTGGTAATGGTAATTCACACTTGTAACTTATATTGCTCAACTTGGATGAATCGGTGACAAGGCACATTTGCCAGCGGTTTTCTTATACATTTGGGGGAAAACTTCAGTCTTGCTTCAAGAAAGGATGAGTCATGTTGTCGCGTGTTAAAAAACGGAAGTTTTTATAATCATATTATAATCTCCGCTTGCGATGTTCCACAGGCATTCCTGCTTCCGGTAAGCCTCCAAGACGGGAATCATATGAGATTCCAGCCACTTGAAGGACATTTTCCCGTGACTTTTAGAAGAAACAACTCGCGCTCATTAAACTTCAAAAGATAACAACTTGATGAAGGACGAGGAATTATCGATGAATCGTTCAGGCGCATGTGCGAATGCCTCTTGGATGAAAAGCTGTTCAACCATTATTTGAAAGGACGAAAACGCGTTCATCGTTCACTTTGGCTGTTCACTATGCGGATGAACAGGGAGTGAAACGCAATCCACACTTGTCACTTTGGATGATTCATCCAAGTTTAACAATCAAAGTGACAAGTGTGAATGAGCCTACCAAGAACTCCAACCGAGGAATCATCAAAACTGTCACAAAAAAGCAACTCTTGACTTGGCCATGCTCAGATTTCGTCATCGATTTCTGCCCTCACACAGACCCAAGTGTGAAGACACACCATGAGTTATGAATACGCACCATGGGCATTTTTGATATCGTCGCAAAACACAAACATGTAGTCTACTTTCAAATTGATGAACTTTCTTCAAGGCACTAATAGCGACCAGACGGGAATAGACGGGTGGAAATGAATTGCCCCGTTACAGAGTTTTATGCAAATGGGAATCCTTAATAAGAGATGTACAAGCGGCAATTGACCCTCCCAGACTCCCACCATACGAATCCCCCCTTAAGACCTCTGGGATACATATCGCTCCAGTGTTCTTTCGATAACCAAAACTTTTGCATAATCATTTTTGGAACGAGCCTAACAGACGTCGAAAATTCAATAGAATCATACAATCGTTGATGGCGCAGGAACTTCACGAAAAAATGTTTACGTTGAGTACGAACATGCCTCCGAATCATTTGAGGAGCAGAACATTCTCCTTGGACACCCAACCTCACAAATCGGGGACGAGCATGGTCTTTAAATGGCGACAATGTCGACGAATCCCCCCCCCCCCACAGCTGCCGCTCTATCAAATCGTACGTGACAACCAAGATACCACCAATCGTGTTGGAGAAAATTTGGATGCCATACAAAAGGTCCCTGATTATTTGCTGCGGTTCTCTCATGAAGACGTTTATTGCAGCTTCGTTAGTCAAGTCAAACCGTATATCGACTTTGATGAACTTTTAGTTTTCTCGTTGAGTTTTGAATCAATCAGCACCTAGCATGGGCCTCACTCAAGTTGCTATCGGCAGCGGTTTCCCTTCACATAATTATGACTATGTCAATGAAAACAAGTTAATTACGACTTGGGACATAGAGCCTTGTCCGCTGGGTTGGTTGGTGGGCTCTCTACACATCATTAAATGTCACGTGTTATTTTTGATGTTCTACTCGAAATGACGTCTCCTTGGGAACTAAGAAGCTCCAGTTTTCATAACTTATAGCGATTTCCATTTGACACACTACACAAGTGTAATGCCACGTCCTCTCCATAAACATATGTTTCAATTCTGAGAGGACGGGTGGAAAAACTTACACCACACGAGTGTAATGCAGTGAATGGAAAACGCTATTAGGTTTGTTGTATTATTTTTACCAAAAAATTCAAGACCGCAATAAGGTATATTGTTTTTATATCTTATCGCTCTGTATTTGTATGGGGGAGGAGTGGACAGCTTTAGAATTACTTTGTGTGTTTTTACTTTAGAATTGAAAGGAAAAGGAGACAAATTTCTTTCCAGTTTATAAAAGCGGCCTGACTATTAGGGCAATCCGTTTTCCCCTCCATCGCACAAGAAAAGCGTAAAGAAGTGGGGCCTTGAGGTTTATCCCTGTGCCAAACCCTTTCGACGTCTGCTTCAAGTATTATATATCGGGTATTGTGTGTGATCTCATTGAAAAAGTGAGCCGGGTCGCCAATATTGATTAAGAATGTGTCCGAGGGATAGAAAGAAAATAGAAGAACCCTTTGGGTGAATTCAATTTCCCCTTGGTAGTTGGTCAAAAGCTCTGGGCTGAAAAGAGTATAGAAAACGTCATTATTGATTTATTTGTTTGTTTATTTTATTCTTAGGATATCAATGATATCAATGTTGTTGTCTTCGAGGGATAGTAGGTAGTATGTTCATCAGTTAAAAATAATTATTGGTTATCGCATTTACCCCTGAAAGCGATGAATGAATGAGTTAATTGAATGAACGCCATCTAAATTTGTTATATCGTACTTCAAATTAGGCACAATACGCGAATTTTCGGAATTATCTCACGCGAAGAAGGATTAGGAACGGGATATAGCTGAGCCGTTGAAATTAATCAAATTAGACGATTAAAGATTTTGTAGCATCACCAAGTAAGAATACTTTGAGTGCCCTTGGCGGAAGATTCTCGAAAATATGATCTGAATTGATCCCAGCCCCCCCCCCCTATTCTGTAACTCTTTACGCGTGCGTTAGTGAAATAAACAAGGCGAATAACTGAAAATAATCGGCTGAGAAATTTTGCTAACGCACGCGTTATGAGTTATAGAATAGGGGGGCTGAAATCGTTATTATACGATTATACTTATAATACGAACGTGCGTTGCCGGTTGCTATCAATCGTATTCTGTTAAAACCAACGATATATAAAAGAACTGGATTGCTCATCACTGCTGATAAAGAATAGCCATCAAATAAGCTCCCAAGTGGATGAGAGGGGTGGAGTTTCAAAGTAAATACCGGAAGAGAGTTGTGTTGCCATAATTACACAAGGAGAGGGACAGGGTGATTGTTTATCAGGGGACGACCTGCCCCCTCCACGCCTCTCCAGTCCGCTGTGAGCAATCCAGGTTTATATATCGTTGGTTAAAACATAACTACGATTATTAGGCCCCGCTATAGTTATTAGGTTTCGCGAGTGCTACACTTTCGAAGAAAATCATCTGGTTCCATTAACATTTTCAGAATAAGTTAATGATATCTTATATGGTTTTCTACACTAGTGTAGCACTAGCAAAACAATGGAACGGACCTATTATTTATTAGTCCATTGTTATCACCCACCTCCACATTTTTAGGGTTTATTTCTGCGTAATATTATTACCGTTTTTTAAACTTCAGCTGTACAATGTTATATGTAATATAAAACATAACTATGGAATGCACGTTTGTTAAATATTTAAAAATTAATGAACTACCCGAAACGAGCTCCACGCTCCACCCATTACTTAACATTTTATCTCAGTTTTTTAATAGTCTACCTAAAGTGCGAGATTTTTTCCCCCGCGCAATATTGGAATAGGTTTACGGTTTAGAATTCGTGAAAAACAGGAATTTTGAATTCTTCTCGTTCTAAGGCCCGGTGCACACGAGCGATAAGTGTCGCGGGAGCGCAGCGACCGTAGAGATACATAGAACCCAACGGGGGGGGGGGGGCAGTGACAGTTATCGTTCGTGTGCACCGAAAAGGAGAATGTGACGACCGGGCCAAATGACATAGTTTGATCCATTTTATCAATCATCATCTGAAACTATTTACCCGCGTCTAACATTGTCACCTTTTTCCCCCATCATAGCATTATCGTTTTCTTAAACCAACTCCCGAGTTGTTAACACTTTTTTCATTTTCTTTTGCAGGCAATGCTTGCCAGTGCCAATGATCAGCCGAAATGACTTTAGTATATGGTCAGTATTAAAAAATAGCATCGGAAAAGAATTGAGTAAAATCACAATGCCTGTGGTATTCAACGAGCCATTGAGTTTTCTTCAGCGAATCGTCGAGTACATGGAATATGCTCATTTGTTGAGAATTGCGTCCGAACAGAGTGATCCAGTGGAGAGAATGCAGGTGAGTTCATTCACTGCTTACTCCAACATGTAGGACGACCCACTCTTAGCTACGCATGCCCCTTTTGGCTTTTTTCACCAGCCCTCTACAATTCAACCGATTGCATTGGATGAATGTTCCGAACCTTGATCGAATTATGGCACCCAAAAAACAGTTCCGAACCCCTCGCTACTACTATTTTAATTCATATCGTTTTACTTTATAAGCTCATAACGCTTAAGATAGAAAAACTTCATTATTTGTCAGTCCCCCCTCCCTCATTCTAATAAGTTAACTTTGGCCTGTAATATAAAGGCGAATCTTCCATGTAGTGCCCCTGGAAAAATGTTGGAGTCCCTTCTAGCCGGATAATTTAATGATAAATTTATTTCTTATTTAAAATCTTTCGTCCTTGGAATTATTTGCTCATCGAGAATTTCCATTTTTGAATATTAATAGTTTCGAAAGAGTTATACTCTTGTCCACGGTCCACCCCTCCTCCTTGGAATGGCTTTGAATTAAAAACAAAGACATAACAGGCTATCAAGTTTGTGGATCTTTTCAGGGGGGGGGGATAAGTTTAGTGTGAGAGAAAATGAAACTGTGATTTGTATCCTTTACTATTTTCCTACTATTTCAGCTCATTAAGACTTTTTAACCCTAATTAATCTCGATACTCGCAATATCACGGTTGATTACACACCGAATATTGCAATGCCGTGAGGACTCAAGCCCTAGAACTTCAATTGAGTCCCTATTGTTTTATCCCAGAAACTTTCAATTTCAAGGTTATGCATCCCTTGAAACTGGAATTTCACAGCTATTTATCTCTTCCCACGATTTTGTGCGAAATTTCACACGCCAATAGCAAATAGGGTGGGGTAACCATGAAAGTTTCGAGGGAAGCACTGCCACGAAATTTGAGGTTTCGGGGGAGGAATAGCCACAAAATTGAAGTTTTTTCTTCGTGAAATTGCAAGTTTTTTTGTGAATAATCAGCCGCAAACAAATGGTTTACGAGATTGTAAGTTGAAAAAATAGCAGAAACTGCAAATTTTGGAGGGTAATTAGACAGGTTTGTGCAGTATTCCCGCCCTTCGTGCCCTTGATTTTAATTTTATTATTAATTATCCCAAAATTGAATATAATTAGCCCGCTCATCTGGTGACAGAAAGTAATGAGTCCTAGAAAAAATTACCGACTTGGTAACTATGATAAATCAATGAGTTGTTTGTGTCACTGAAACCGAAAACCCAGTTGTCGACTAAATTCGGATACTGCTTCACCATGAAATTGGCTAAACACCACGACATTTTGAGATTTGTTGTAATTTTTCGCTTATGCATAACTTCAAAAGGACGTATTCCCAATTGGTTCTGCCAGGAAACGAACCCCTACACAGGACACGAGGACTGGCTCTAAGGACACGGGCGGGTATGGGGGTCGCAACTTTTGACCGGATCCTCAAAAAAATAAAACTGCTCCCTGAGACACCTTCCTCTTGTCTGTGCACTTGTAATACGTCGGTGGCTAGAATTTGCGGATTTATCCCCTTCAAACTCAAATGTTGCGGATGTGGCACTCACAGAACTCAATTTCGTGGTTTTGGCTAATTCAAGTTCTAGAACCAATTCTGTCTTTGGCTTCTTGAAAACAGCAATTCCACCGATTTGGCTCTTTCATGAACCAAATTTCGTGGATCTGGATCACCAGAAACCTATTTCGTGAGGTTGACTCCCTAAAATAAATAAATAAAATGGGTGACCTAGTAGTGGTAGCCGCCGGGGCGCGTGTCCTCTTTGCACCTTGGGGGGACAGTCTCTTTGACTAACCAATTTTGTGGTCGTTGAATTCTATGCCGAAAAAAAATCTGGACCTCTTAAGGACCTCGGAAATGTTACCTCAACCTTGAAGAGTGAAATGGTAAAAGTTAAGATGGAACCACCACTCTTGTTTTTGGGTGAAAAAAATACTTTTTCTTTAATACCCAGTACTTTTTTTAAAAGTAATTAAATGAATTTATCTTGTTTTCTTAATTGTGTTCAAGTATATTTGCGCATTCGCCGTCAGCGCTTTGGCTTCTAATTGGGATCGCCTGGGAAAACCATTCAATCCTCTTCTTGGTGAGACTTACGAATTAGAACGTCAAGAATACAGGTGAGTGTATTCATTATTCACTTTAATTGGAGGCGGACCGGGCTAGAATGCGTTTTCCATATTCATGTACGTAACTTGATTTAATTATGTATATGTCTCCTCGTATTTATCAATATGAGTGCTTGAATTGATTGTTTATTCTCATTATAGAATTTATAATTGTTCTTTTAATTGAGATATGTGTGGGATTGTTTTAAAGGGTTATTTGCGAACAAGTGAGCCACCATCCACCGATTTCATCTTTTCACGCTGATAGTGAACACTTCATTTTTCACGGCTCGATTCACCCTAAACTGAAATTCTGGGGGAAAAGCGTCGAAATCCAACCTAAGGGTGTGGTCACGGTCGAACTACCAAAGTAAAACAAAATCCACAGGGTTTCAACGATAATTTTTACTAATCCGGCCCTTCGTGCCCTTGATTTTAATTTTATTATTAATTAGCCCAAAATTGAATATAATTAGCCCGCTCATCTGGTGACAGAAAGTAATGAGTCCTAGAAAAATTTACCGACTTGGTAACTATGATAAATCAATGAGTTGTTTGTGTCACTGAAACCGAAAACCCAGTTGTCGACTAAATTCGGATACTGCTTCACCATGAAATTGGCTAAACACCACGACATTTTGAGATTTGTTGTAATTTTTCGCTTATGCACAACTCCAAAAGGACGCATTCCCAATTGGTTCTGCCAGGAAACGAACCCCTACACGGGACACGAGGACTGGCTCTACGGACACGGGCGGGTATGGGGATCGCAACTTTTGGCCGGATCCTCAAAAAAATAAAACTGCTCCCTGAGACACGTTCCTCTTGTCTGTGCACTTGTAATACGTCGGTGGCTAGAATTTGCGGATTTATCCCCTTCAAACTCAAATGTTGCGGATGTGGCACTCACAGAACTCAATTTCGTGGTTTTGGCTAATTCAAGTTCTAGAACCAATTCTGTCTTTGGCTTCTTGAAAACAGCAATTCCACCGATTTGGCTCTTTCATGAACCAAATTTCGTGGATCTGGATCACCAGAAACCTATTTCGTGAGGTTGACTCCCTAAAATAAATAAATAAAATGGGTGACCTGGTAGTGGTAGCCGCCGGGGCGCGTGTCCTCTTTGCACCTTGGGGGGACAGTCTCTTTGACTAACCAATTTTGTGGTCGTTGAATTCTACGCCGAAAAAAAATCTGGACTTCTTAAGGACCTCGGAAATGTTACCTCAACCTTGAAGAGTGAAATGGTAAAAGTTAAGATGGAACCACCACTCTTGTTTTTGGGTGAAAAAAAATACTTTTTCTTTAATACCCAGTACTTTTTTAAAAGCAATTAAATGAATTTATCTTGTTTTCTTAATTGTGTTCAAGTATATTTGCGCATTCGCCGTCAGCGCTTTGGCTTCTAATTGGGATCGCCTGGGAAAACCATTCAATCCTCTTCTTGGTGAGACTTACGAATTAGAACGTCAAGAATACAGGTGAGTGTATTCATTATTCACTTTAATTGGAGGCGGACCGGGCTAGAATGCGTTTTCCATATTCATGTACGTAACTTGATTTAATTATGTATATGTCTCCTCGTATTTATCAATATGAGTGCTTGAATTGATTGTTTATTCTCATTATAGAATTTATAATTGTTCTTTTAATTGAGATATGTGTGGGATTGTTTTAAAGGGTTATTTGCGAACAAGTGAGCCACCATCCACCGATTTCATCTTTTCACGCTGATAGTGAACACTTCATTTTTCACGGCTCGATTCACCCTAAACTGAAATTCTGGGGGAAAAGCGTCGAAATCCAACCTAAGGGTGTGGTCACGGTCGAACTACCAAAGTAAAACAAAATCCACAGGGTTTCAACGATAATTTTTACTAATTTATGGTCCTTTCGAATAACATTTTTATAAGGTGGGGTGAAGCTTATACCTGGTCGAACGTCAATTGTTGTGTTCATAACATTATCGTTGGCAAACTGTGGATCGAACAGTACGGTACTATGGAAATTGTCAACTCTGCCACAGGTAACATCCTCATCCTCACTGAAACTTTTTAACTGAGAGATCTGAAGATCTGTCGTTTTTATTCCATCCTTTGAACCATTAGGGCACAAAGCTGTGCTTACATTTAAACCGGCCGGTTGGTTTTCGAAGGATCTTCATAGGGTTGAAGGTTTTATAATGGACAAAAAGTTGGTTGAAAAATAATTTGGAAAGTGTTGGGTATTATACTATGTTTTCTTTGTATGTTTTAGTAAGAAGAAACTTAACTTTTTGTACGGTAAATGGACTGAATTTATTCGCTGTACGGATGTGGGATCGTACGAAGAATATCTCAAGGAAAATGCCCATAAATTCAGGTAAAGATTTTTGTCTCAATTCGACTTTCTTACCTAATTTTTAAATTATGTTACGTTTGTCACTTTGAATTCATATCGCAATTTACAGCGTTGCACTGTGTTTTATTCAAGGCTATCACTAACGCGCTTCACATTTTACGATACGCTGTGGGCTTTTATTTTATGATTTATTTTACTTTTGTGTTTGCCTATCTTCGAATTTAAGTATCATTTATTTTAATTTGTTTTCTGTTTCTTCTCCTCCTCTTCCTGCCCTTTAACCCTTCACCCTGAACAGTGACCAAATTGTATGGTCTCGGTCTGATAGGTCGGCAGATTCCAAAGGACCTCATGGAGGAGGTGCCAATGACAGTCCAGTTCACACACCTAAAAAAGTTTTAGCCAAACTAAACTCGCTCAAAGTAGGGCCGTTCAAATCTCAAAATTCTATAGCTGAGGTATCCAATTTATAGTGGGATTTATAAAATATACTGAAATTTAATCGTGAATTATCAGCCTGAGGAAGGTCCAGAGGATGGTGCCGAAGGAGGAGACCTGCCCAAATGCGATTCAACGTACTCAATAGACATTCCAAACTCGTCAACACTGTGGGAAGCGACTCCTAGGCCTAGCAACAGCTCAGAGGTAACTGCGATACTATTTACTAGTACAGCTCCTTCCTTAACACTTTTTTTTTTCAACTACTAGTTTTATCAATTTACCTCCTTCGCGATGGCCCTAAATGAACTGGAGCCAGGCATGGAGAAAAAACTGTGTCCCACCGACTGTCGACTAAGGCCAGACATACGAAAACTGGAAAATGGGGATCTGGACGGTGCCGCGAGTGAGAAAAATCGTCTCGAGGAGAAGCAACGTGACGCGAGAAAGGCACGGAAGGGGAAAAAATCCCAAGAATGGAAACCCAAGTGGTTCTGCCAGGGAACGAACCCCTACTCAGGACAAGAGGACTGGCTCTACACGGGCGGGTACTGGGACCGCAACTTTGGGCCGGATCCTCAAATATTTTAAAATTAGAAACAATATTTTGATAAAGTCATGGACAAGACATGAAACGCCAAAATCAAACAAACAGTTCCAGAACACTTTTCCATCAGTTCCTTTGTTTCGCTATAGTTCAGTTACCATAACAGAAATATTTGAAATATTCCTTTACCGAGCACGAAACGGAGGCTGTCTTCTGTTAAAACTTTCAAGATCTCACGCTTCTCTGAAAGAAATGACGTTTTCCTCTCTGTTTTTTTAAACGTTTCAGGCTAGTCATTTTGTTCGAAAACAGGAGGGAGAAACGAAAATCAAACGGTTTTATTTTTTAAACGCAAAACGAGTCAAGACGAAAAATATAAGTACCTGATAATTTTACCCACTTCTTTTAAATTAAGAAATTCTGTTCGAAAACATTCCAAAAAAAAAAAATAATATATTCACTTTGTTCGTAATCAAATTTTATTAAATTGTGATAAATTTTGGCACAGCAAATATTTTAGCGTTTAGCGTACCACGTTGTCGCTTGTTTTCCTCATTTCAACGTGTAACAAATCTACTTCTTAGGCTTATGAAAAAAAATGTAAGTAACTCTGTCTATGCATTTAAGACAAACCCCTGGGACAAAAATCTTATGTGTCTATCTGTGTGAAAGAACAAAATTGTAGACCCTTATGAGCTCTCTGGGCCTAATGGATTTCTTATTTATGTATTTTTGTTTACAAAATTTTGGTATGTTAGTAATTTTTAAAAAGATTACTACACAGGATTTAGCTCAGGGATATTTACATTTAAAAAGAAAAAAAGTTAGTCGTGTCTTTCTTTCATGAGGAAAAGCCTAGAAGTAACAAAAAAATTTGGACAAGACTTCGTTCAAGTCTTCCTCCTCCTGATTTATTTAGACGGTAAAATAATTATTTTTTAAAAAGGACAATATGGGCTTCAATGATGTTTGAGTAAGCACTTTTTTAGGACATTTTGTTAGCAGTGTACAGTAAAGAACAAAAAAACTTGGAGAAAGTCATCTGACTTTATTTTATTTCGTCCTCGTTGTTGTCTGGTGACCAAGAAGAGAGAGAGAGAAAACAAAAAAATTGAAAATGGGTCCTAAAAGACAGTCCCTGGCGAGGAAGTCGGTCTCGAAACGCGGCTCGGTCAAACGTGGATCAATGAAACGTGGTTCGGTGAAACGTGGATCAATGAAACGCGGTTCGGTGAAACGTGGATCAATGAAACGCGGTTCGATTAAGAAAAAAACATTGAGCAGTGAAGGAAGGAAGAAGAGCGTCTTGAGTCACGGCGGCAAGTCGAAGTATACGGAGGAGGAGGCGGACGTGCCGTTCAAGGCGGTCACATTGAGCGTGACGGATATTCGACCGTTTTTGATTCTGATGCGGTGCCAAGAGAGGTCGCTTGTTTTGCGAGTGAGAATTTTTATATGTATTATGTCACAATTTTTCTTCTCATTTCTTGTTGATATGACCCCTCCCATTGAATTGACCGTCTTCGAAAATACAAATACATTGCGTATGTACCGAGAGGGAAGTGGAGACGCTCTGCAAATAGCATTGTGGCGAAAATAACACTTCTCCCAAATTATGAAATAATATTATGGTCGAAGAGGGTTGTAATTGTAGTAGTAACAACAATAGTTTGTTGTTTAGGTGCATACCTAGTTATCTGAATTGACATTCAGGCCGGTTTTCTTCCATTTTGATGATAAATTTTTGCCTTTGATTGGCCGTTCCATTACTATTATGTAACAGGTTAACTAGTGACCCAGGAGCATCGAAACAGTGCAAATGGGGTGTAGCAGAACACTGGAAAAAGGACCCATTCAAAACCTATGGGAGCGCCCATCACACCATACCGCATCTTTCAATCCGCCAGAAAGGTTATCCTGTAACTGTGGATGACACGAGTATGGCGAGAGGTGGTCTATCGAATCCACAATCGACTCAATTGCCGGGCTCGTGAGACCAGGACCGAGTAACACTGGTAGCTGAAGGTCTGAGGTCGAAACGGAGACGGGACCACGCTATCGGTACAATTTGCTTACATCGTAAGGTACAAAATTCTGCAAATGTGGACGTAGTGAGCGGCAACCCCTCCCAGCCAGTTGGACAGCTGTATACGTCAGCTTGTGACTTTCCATCTAGACTCCTCGACGAGGGGACGGGAGGGGCAGACCAACCCAAGCTCTCCTTCAGGGATTGCCCCCAAAGCTTAAAGATGAAAAAAAACGGATTTTTAGGGTTTAAAACATGAAATTGAGAAGACACGAATTGGGATGTACTAATCTTGGGGCAATAAGTTTTGAAATAGTGGTAAAGCGCTAATTCGTTGCAAAAAGCGAAAAAATCACTAATTCACTGCTAAAAATCGAGAAAAACGCTAAATCGTAGCTTTAAAATTGAGAAAAATAAGCTATGAACCCCTCAGCAGGCTCGGCTATTATTGAAAAAACGTCAATTCGATGTTTTTCGAGGTAACTTCGTGACTGAAATTGAGAAAAAATGCTAATTCGCACGCGATAAAAGAGACGAAAACCGCTAACTCACGGCTAAAATTTGACGACCAGACGTCCTAATTTCCCCGGACGTGTCCTCGTTTCTAGCTCGTCCGGGCCCATTTTTCAGGTGCCTGGGGAAAGGTCAAAATTGACCTCTTTTTTTGACCTACTTTTCGGTCCTGGTATGTAACGTCCGATTGCCTTGAAAGTGGTGTTCCGCTGAAGTATTGCCCCTATGTGACCGGTTTAGCGAGAATTTCACTCTACAATTGGAGTTTTCCCATCATTTTTCCATTCATTGTTGCGTTTCTCGCGAATTCATGGATATCTTCCAGGATGAAATTGACAGTTTCAAGGACGAAATAGACATTTTACATGACAAAATTGAAAGTTTTGAGGAGGAAATTGGCAGTTTCCAAGACAAATAGAGACAGGTTCCGGGACAAATGTCTATTTGATAGTTTCCAGGACGAGTTTAACAGTTTTGAACGATAACATTTACAGTTTTGAACGACGAAATTGATATTTCCCAGCAGAAATGGACAGTTTCAAGGATGAATTTGATAGTTCAGAGGACAAAATTGACAATCTTGAACGACAAAATTGACATTTCCAGGACGATATTGACAGTTTCAAGGTGAAATTGGCAGTTTGATGGACGATATTGACAGTATTGAACGACGAAATGAACATTTATTGGACAAAATAGATTGTTCTAAGGACGAAATTGACACCTTATACTATGAAATTGACAGGTTCAGCCATGAAATGACAAATTTACAGCCTCAATAACGAAATTGGCAGTTTTGAAGACGAAATTGACAGTTTTCAACGACAAAATTGACATTTATAGGACGAAATTGACAGTTGCAAGGACAAAATTGACAACTTTTTTGACGAAATTGACATTTCCAGGATGAAATTGACAGTTTCAAACACGAAATTGACAGTTTAGAGGACGAAATGGAAAGGTGATACAACAAAATTGACAGTTTTGAACGACGAAGTTGGCAGTCTTGAACGACTTAATTGACATTTCCAGGACGAAATCGACAGTTCCAAGGACGAAATTGACAAATTTTTTGACGAAATTGACTGTCTTTAACGACGAAATTGATAATCCAGAACGAAATTGGCAGTCAGTTTCTAGTACTTGACTGTTTCCGATGAAGGGTTCTTAAAAAGCCCACAGAAGTGTGCCAGTGTGATGCTGGACCTGGCAATCAAGATTTGGAATCTTTTATTACGTATGAGAAAATTGACAGTTTCAAAGTCACAACTATGTCAGTTCCTGGGGCGAAATTGATAGTTTTGTAAGACGCAATTGACAGTTTAAAGGGCGAAATTGACAGCTATTAATAAAGGGCGAACGTCACTGTAGAGGTGGGTGGGTTCTTTTTCCAGAATTCTGCTACAACTCATTGGAATCATTTCAGCACCACTGATCAAACAAGGATACCGCAGTATTAACGTCCAAGCCACTTGCCATGGCCGCGATACCTTTAGAAGCGCGTGGAAGAACTCACCTGTTCGTCAAAGAGTGAGCGCTTTGAAGAACTACGTGTTGATAGCAGATTCCGAATAAGGTACCTATTGAGCCCACTGGCCCTCTCATACATGCCCCAGAAGAACTGTCTAATCGAAAAGTGTGTTTTCCCCGAAACATCAAAGTAAAGAAATGTTCCTCGCGATCGGTAGTGGAAACCATGGTCGTTCCTTTCAACCGCTCCTTTACGAAATGCAAAAAACTTTTCTCAATTTTGGGTTCCCACCGCTCGCAGCAAAACCTTGAAGTCTATTGGATGCATTGTACGGACCGCCGACTTGTTGAAACCGCAAGCATGGGCGCGTTGTCAGAAGCAGCGGGGGTGGGCAGTTGCCCTCCCCAAGACACGAAAGCGAAGGCACAGTGGGGCAGCTGCCCACCTCCACCACCGAATCCTTCAGAGTCACTACATTTCGTTACGTTGACGCTCACTGTAAAAATCATTTCTTGAATTTCGCTCACAAAAAACTAATTCCGAGGATTTTTGTGCCCTAAAAATACATTTTCGCAGATCTGACTCAAGTTAAAGCCAAATTTCCAATATTTAGCTTTAAAATCACAATTTTGCCAATTTTTCGCACAAAAACTTTTTTTGCGGGTCTAACTCATTGAAAAATTAGGCCCGATTTCACCAACTTCTTAAACCAAGATCAACAACTAATCGCGATTACAATGTAAAAACTTATATCAGAATTCATATGGGTCGCTATTGGCAACTAATCACGATCAACTTTAAACGAGATCAATTTTGTTGGTGAAAATGGGCCTTAATTTTGCTGGATTAGCACATTCAAAACCCGATTTCGCGCACTTAGTCCTCAAAACCCACTTTTGCCCTTTCGGCTCACCCTCAATTTGAATCAATTACTCGGATGACGCTTCCCGAAATCTAAAATCCCCAGCTTAGTAATTTTTATGCAAAAATCACAATTTAAGTACCTACTAAAATGGCCATTTTTGAGCTAAAATCTCCATTTTTGTGCTAAAATCTCCATTTTTGTGCTAAAATCTCCATTTTTGTCATTAAAATTGTAATTGGCCATGTTGTCGTGGAGTTATTCAGACTTCAGGTGGTATAGTTGTTGTCTCTCCACATTAATTGTTTTTATTTCTTTCCGTTCTTCGTCTAATCGATTTTCGGCCTGTCTAGGCCATCATCAGGACCATTATTAAAATAAGTTTTCGTGTGTCTTCCACACTCGTTGACTTCCCCGGTCATTGAGAAGTCAACGAGCGTGGAAGACACACGAAAATTTATTTTAATAATGGTCCTGATGATGGCCTAGACAGGCCGAAAATCGATTAGACGAAGAATGGAAAGAAATAAGAACAATTAATGTGGAGAGACAACAACTATACCATCTGAACTCCATTTTTGTGCTAAAACCTCCATTTTTGTGCTAAAATCTCCATTTTTTTGCTAAAATCGCCAGTTTAGAAATTTTTTCTTTTTGTTTTCACGTAAGACCACCTAATTTACTTTTAGGGTGGAATCGCCAATTTGTAGTGAAAAATTCAATTTTCTGGTAACAGCGGTTTTAGGGTAAAAACTTCAATTTTTGGGGTTATCAACGGCTGCTTTGACGCTAAGTTTCCAGTTTTGTGTTAAACCAACAGTTTGGGGATTAACTTTTCATTTTGAGGGAAACCTGTAAAATTACTTTGTTTTGAAATCTTCAGTTTTGATATAACACGTCAGCTTTGGCGCGTAATCTTTAGTTTTGAAGGATTTCATCTAAAAAAGTGACTATTTTAGTCCAATACTAAAGATTTCACGCCAAAGCAGACGTGTTGTATAAAAACTGAAGATTTCACTACAATAATGGTGATTTCTATCCTTAAACTAAGGTTTTCCTCAAAGTGAAACTTTTATCACAAAAAAGAAGTTTTTTAAACTCAAAATTCAAGTTTACACTAGAACAATTATTACCAGAAAACTGAAGTTTTCACTACGACGCTGCCGATTTCACGAAAAGCAAAAAAAACAAAAAAAAAACTGTTAAAACGGTCATTTTTTTTGGGATAAAATTGTTAATTTTTGTAGAGAAATAATCGGAACAGCACTTCAGGTTGGGGGTGAAATCGTCAGTTTCAGAGTAAAATATTTCTTTTTCGGTTCTTTTCCGAAAGAACCGAAAAAGTTCTTTTCGTGGTAAAATAAAAATTTTCAGGGTAAAATATTAAATTTTGAGGTGAAACAGCAAAAGTTTTGGGGCAAAATCGCCACTTTTGTTCTTATAGTGACATATCTTTTTGGGTAACACGTCAGCTTTGGCGTGAAATCGTCTGTTTAGGTGTAATATCGTCTCTTTTGGGGACAAATCGTCAGCGTTGTGGTGGAATCGTCGGTATTGTGGTGAAATAGCCTGTATTTTAGTGGAATTGTAAGCTTGTTGTTAAAATCATCCGATTTTTCAAGACAGAGTCACAAGTTTCGGTGTAAAAATTGTCCATTTTGGGGAAAACGTTACTAGTTATGGTGTGAAATTTTCAGTTTTGAAGTGATAGCATGGCCAGTTTTGAAGTGGTGCCGCGAGTTTTAGGGTGAAATTGTTAGTAAAGGGGCATAACGTGAGTTTTGTTGGATGAAATCGTTAGTTTTGGAGTTAAAACCGACAGTTCTTAAGTAATATTGCCTTTTTTGTAGTGAAATCTTTGGAAGAACACTTCAAGTTGGGAGTAAAATCATCAGCTTAGTAATTTTTATGCAAAAATCACAATTTAAGTACCTACTAAAATGGCCATTTTTGAGCTAAAATCTCCATTTTTGTGCTAAAATCTCCATTTTTGTGCTAAAATCTCCATTTTTGTCATTAAAATTGTAATTGGCCATGTTGTCGTGGAGTTATTCAGACTTCAGGTGGTATAGTTGTTGTCTCTCCACATTAATTGTTTTTATTTCTTTCCGTTCTTCGTCTAATCGATTTTCGGCCTGTCTAGGCCATCATCAGGACCATTATTAAAATAAGTTTTCGTGTGTCTTCCACACTCGTTGACTTCCCCGGTCATTGAGAAGTCAACGAGCGTGGAAGACACACGAAAATTTATTTTAATAATGGTCCTGATGATGGCCTAGACAGGCCGAAAATCGATTAGACGAAGAATGGAAAGAAATAAGAACAATTAATGTGGAGAGACAACAACTATACCACCTGAACTCCATTTTTGTGCTAAAACCTCCATTTTTGTGCTAAAATCTCCATTTTTTTGCTAAAATCGTCAGTTTAGAAATTTTTTCTTTTTGTTTTCACGTAAGACCACTTAATTTACTTTTAGGGTGGAATCGCCAATTTGTAGTGAAAAATTCAATTTTCTGGTAACAGCGGTTTTAGGGTAAAAACTTCAATTTTTGGGGTTATCAACGGCTGTTTTGAAGCTAAGTTTCCAGTTTTGTGTTAAACCAACAGTTTGGGGATTAACTTTTCATTTTGAGGGAAACCTGTAAAATTACTTTGTTTTGAAATCTTCAGTTTTGATATAACACGTCAGCTTTGGCGCGTAATCTTTAGTTTTGAAGGATTTCATCTAAAAAAGTGACTATTTTAGTCCAATACTAAAGATTTCACGCCAAAGCAGACGTGTTGTATAAAAACTGAAGATTTCACTACAATAATGGTGATTTCTATCCTTAAACTAAGGTTTTCCTCAAAGTGAAACTTTTATCACAAAAAAGAAGTTTTTTAAACTCAAAATTCAAGTTTACACTAGAACAATTATTACCAGAAAACTGAAGTTTTCACTACGACGCTGCCGATTTCACGAAAAAAAAAACAAAAAAAAACTGTTAAAACGGTCATTTTTTTTGGATAAAATTGTTAATTTTTGTAGAGAAATAATCGGAACAGCACTTCAGGTTGGGGGTGAAATCGTCAGTTTCAGAGTAAAATATTTCTTTTTCGGTTCTTTTCCGAAAGAACCGAAAAAGTTCTTTTCGTGGTAAAATAAAAATTTTCAGGGTAAAATATTAAATTTTGAGGTGAAACAGCAAAAGTTTTGGGGCAAAATCGCCACTTTTGTTCTTACAGTGACATATCTTTTTGGGTAACACGTCAGCTTTGGCGTGAAATCGTCTGTTTAGGTGTAATATCGTCTCTTTTGGGGACAAATCGTCAGCGTTGTGGTGGAATCGTCGGTATTGTGGTGAAATAGCCTGTATTTTAGTGGAATTGTAAGCTTGTTGTTAAAATCATCCGATTTTTCAAGACAGAGTCACAAGTTTCGGTGTAAAAATTGTCCATTTTGGGGAAAACGTTACTAGTTATGGTGTGAAATTTTCAGTTTTGAAGTAATAGCATGGCCAGTTTTGAAGTGGTGCCGCGAGTTTTAGGGTGAAATGGGTCGTTAGTAAAGGGGCATAACGTGAGTTTTGTTGGATGAAATCGTTAGTTTTGGAGTTAAAACCGACAGTTCTTAAGTAATATTGCCTTTTTTGTAGTGAAATCTTTGGAAGAACACTTCAAGTTGGGAGTAAAATCATCAGATTTATAGATTAAAATCTCCAGTTTTCTGGTTAAAAATAGGTTGTAGTGACATCTTTAGTTTTGGGGTAACACGTCAGCTTAGGCGTAAAATCGTCTGTTTTGGTGTAATATGGTCTTATATGAGAACAAAACATCAGTATTGTGGTAAAATCGTCAGTTTTGTGTTAAAGTCGTCAAGAGTTTTCAAGAAAGAGTCGTCAGTTTTGGCGTAAAATCGTCAGTATATTTCAAGCGCTATGGAGGATGGATGCCAGGTTGATGCTTGTTATACGGATTTGGCAAAAGCGTTTGACACCGTGAACCATGTGCTTCTGTTGAAAAAACTGGACTTTCTGGGTGTTGGAGGTTGTCTCCTCAAGTGGCTTGCGTCGTATTTGGCCGGACGGGCGTTTAAAGTTGGGTTTAATGGAGCCTCATCCAAGAATTATGAGATTACTTCTGGAGTTCTTCAGGGATCGCACTTGGGCCCGGTTTTATTTTTCTACTATTTGTGAACGATCAACAATCAAGTCAACAATTGTAAGTTTCTTCTTTTTGCGGATGACTTGACAGTTTTCCTCAGGGTCGGTTGCCTCCGCGATCGGTTGCTGTTGCAGAAGATATCAATTCAGTTAGTGCTTGGTGTAAAAAAAATCGTCATGTTCAATATCTTGTTTTCACGTAAAAAGGATATGGACACGCCTTCACTATTGACGGAGTGGAGTTGGAGAGAGTTGATAGTGTTAGGGATTGTCTTTTAAAAATTGTCTTTTAGAGATCACTTGGATGTGACCATCTCCAAAGCGTTCCAGACGCTTGGATTCATGAAGCATGTCACTTCTCATTTTCGTGATGTGGTTGCCGTCCGCAGCATTTATGTTAGCCTTGTTTTGAGCCATCTCGAATATGCATCTGTTGTATGGTTTCCGTATACTGCAACTGGGATTAATCGACTCGAGCGGGTACAGAGGAAAGCGGTCAAGTATTTGATGGCCAAATCTGGTCTCCCCGTGGGATGATTGGGAATATTATGGCGCTCGCGGTTACTGCGGTTTAAAGTCGCTTGAGGGTGAAAATGTCGTGAGTGGGCTCGAGGTCCTTTGGAAGCTCTTCAACGGCGTTTATTTCGTGCCTGAATTATTGAAGGAGTTTCGTTTATCTGTTCCGCTTCGTGTGACGAGACAAAAGACTGTGCTGCACGTTGAACGACATAAGACTTATAGCGGTTTCAATAGATCGGTTGATTCAACAGCCATGGCGCTGAACAGCAATGTGGAAGTAGTTGATATTTTCAGCATGACTCTTACTAGGTATTAGTGGTGCACTAAACTACAAATATTCATAGGTTGTTTTTATTTTTTATTGGACGTTTCCAATTTATGTGTGTATCGTGGCTATATTTATGCTTCTTAGAATGTAAATTCCGTAGGCATTATAAAAAAAAATCTTCAAGGCAAGTGATTGGTGGTTACGTTATCTCTCTCTCTCTCTCTCTCTCTCTCTCTCTAATTTGTGATTGCGTAATTTTTCTGACTCGAGTCACTTTGAACATTGCCCTCCGTCTTCTTTTTCTTTCGAGCTATTCTCTTGTGAAAGAGTGAGTGGGGAGTGGTCAATTCATTTTTCCAAGCCCGCAATACCGGAACGTCGTGCAAATTGCTAAAGGTACCTTTGAAGTACCTTTCAATTGGCTGCGTTGTACATCTTGAATGACGTGGATTGTGCCCAAGTGCCAGCCAGAACTGACTGTGTTTATAGTTAAAAATCCTTTGTATATGTATAGTCGGCGTTCTCTGAACAATACACCTTTTCACAAAATACTTGGTTTAATGCTTTGCCTTAAAACAGGTTCTTCTCATTATTTTTTATTTATTTACATTTAATCACAGGCCCTTGATTATTTGTACGCGTATATAAGAAAAAATCCGGAGGGAACCAAACTTCTCTACGAAAAAGCCTACATGGGTGACGTCAAAACTCTGGCTCAAACCGAAGAAAAGTATATACCGATCGCTGCGATGAAACTTTTGGCCGAAGTTTCAATGGACCCCGCGTCGCACAAGTATTTCAGAAATGACAGAGAATTTTTGGAAGATTTTCTTTTCTTCAAACTCTCCTCTGTAAAATATTACGTTTAGAAGCGGGGGAAATCTTAATCCATAGATTGTTTTCCGACTCAGAAAGAAGAGCCAGGAGGTAAATGGGAACAGTACTCGACGAAAATTATGGCGGAATTGACAAAAGACGTCAATTACGCCAAAGAATTATTGCTAAAGGAGGATACCAAGTTTAAAGTGACAGATGTAGTAAACAATCTAAATTCTACGAATCCCGATGTTCAGCATAATGCATTGATCGTAATTTTTTTCTCTCATTATTAGACCTATCCACGGTGAAAATTATTTGATTGTCCGTAGATTATGTCAAACGTCTTCAAAGATATACTGAGTGCGGAAAAGTTTGTCAATCGAAAGGATTTCCGTCTGACCCCTCTGTTCCATTGTCTCGAAAGTAAATACATTGAAATACAACGCGAGTCGTTGGATATTCTTCTTTGGTTAATGTGGCACAAGAATACGAAAGAATTGAAACAAATGTTTTTTGACGAGGGTGGTATCGACGTGTTTTTCAAATTTTTAAACGTGAGCAACTAATTAGCTTCACCTTCATCCCCGAATGATTTTTCTGATGCGCCTGTGCGTAGAATTTTCAGTGGCGCGACATGCACGCAGAAGCATTGGAAATATTCAAATGGGTGCTGGAGGATGACGAAGATAAAGTTCGAATGCTAGATCCGAGTAAAGGAGTAGGAAAATTCGTTAGTTACATAGATTTTTGTGAGGATGATGACCTCATTGCGAAAGTTTTCGAAAACATATTAGAAATCTCGGCGACAGTGTACGGCAAAGAGGTAGGCTTTTCTCTTCATTATTTCAATTAATTTATTTAACCGATTTTTCGCAATAATAGGAACTGATCAACTTGGGCTTCATACCAAAAATAGTGTCTGTTCTCTCAGACGGAACTCCTTCAATGAAATTAGGTGCCTGTCGAATCATCAACGAAATGCTCACCAGTATGGAGACTATTCGCCTCTTCACCGAATTGGATCCCATTCCACCATTGGCCGAAATCATTATCGATCCCGACTCGTCCTGGGAATTGGTTGGCGCTGCTCTTTGCTGCGCTCACAATCTACTCAAAGTGAGTTCCGATCTGAGCTACCTCCTCGTTAAACAACCGCTAAAGGGTCGTTTGAGAGACTGGATAACCGAAGCACTGCCCAGAATGCCGGTCAAGCACAAAAAGACCTTCTATTACGCCCTCAGCGCCGTAATGCAACACAGCACTGTTAAGCCGTACCTCCTGGGAACGACTTTAGTCAAAGCACTTCTGAGTGGAATCCAGGAGAAAGACCCGAGCGATGACGGTGAATGCGTTCGCATAGCTGCAGCAGAAGCCCTTTTCCATATCATGCCGTCAGAGAAATACGCCCGACAGTTTATTCTAAAAGTTGGCGGCCCAGAAATAATCGCGCAAGCTTTAAAAACAGCCAGAAGTCCCATGTTGATTGCCATGCTCTGTAATGTGATCCGAGCAGCGGCTGAAACTAACCGACCCATCACAGTCGGACTTTTGAACCAACAGGTACTCGACTTTTTGGTACAAAGGAAGAAAATGTGGTTAGACGTCCAGGAAATGGAATGGGCGGCGATGACTCTCCAAGAAAAATTTTTACAAATGAAATTCGAGTATCAAGGGCGACTCGGGTTAAAAGACACAACGAAGGATGACTTCTACGTTCGACGAGAACAAAGAAAACCGAACACATTTCCCATGCCTCCCATAGATGACGGAATGAAAGTCGACAGTGTCATCTACTCGTGCAACTCCTCCGACCGGTCGAGCATTCGAGAGAGCACAGGCGCTTTGGATCCGTACTTTGACGAAAATCGAGATGAGAAGATCAAAATAGATCAACTCTGCGCTACCACATACCAAATGGGCTACGAGGAGGACAAGGAGAAAAGTGATTTGGTTGCTTTGAAGGATGATGCCGAGTATCGCGAGGCTCTCGATAGGTTCACGATAAAATGCAAACCGGACTCGGAGCTTAAACAATATTTGTCCGAAGTGAATAAGCGACTGGATGAAATCGATAGCAAGTTTGGCCTTCACGACCATTGTCAACCTTTCGATCACCAGTGGGTTCGAGATCGCGTCAAAGTGATCACAGAAGTAGTGACTAATGCTCTGGGAAAAAATAATTTGAACAAGCAGTTCTGTAGCAGCCACTCGTTCAAGCACTACCTAACCGAATTAAAGGTAAACACATCAGATTTTATACTTTAAGTTTTTGGGGAAGATAAAAATGAATACGACCCCCCCCCCTCCCCCGAAAATTATTCTCGCCACCAGCTGTCTGTTCTCGCAGTCACTATACCAGTTTTGCATCATTCATTGTATTCATCATTTTCTTGCCCCACGTTCCCATGTAGCACTTCTGTTAAAAGTGGTGATAGTCTGATACTTTAATATTCCCCATACGGCAAATTTCCTCCAGGATATGAGACGATGGGAGCAATAATCCACCTGCAACATCGTCAAAAACGCCAAGAAACGTGACGATTTTGTTGCACTTTTCGAGACTTTGCACTTTTTTATCACACTGTATATCGTCAAAAAGCTCTGTGCCCACAACAAAAGCTCGAACCACTCAAAAACATCTCTTTTTTCTCAGCTTTCCAACTACTCCCCCGGCTGTACGAATGGGAGAAGAGCAAAATACTGCAAACTTGAGGTTTTCCCCCTTTGATGCTGTGTCAGGAGGGGAAGGGTGAAAATTGAAAAACGCATAGTTCGACTCTCGATTATTCGAATTCCTATTTAATCGAAACTCTCGGAAATTCGCAGTAAAAGAAAGGTCCCCTGGATAAATCGAATTTTTTCCATGCATTTTTGATACTCTCGATAATTCGAAGTTGAAACGGCGAATGAACGGTTCGAGTGAATGAAATTTTATGAGCATGCGTGGCAAACAAAAAAAACGTTAATTCGCGAGTTCTTACTAAGAGAAAAAGCGCTAGGTAATTAATGGCTCAGATGGGGGGGGGGGATTGCTAATTCGCAGCTGAAATAGGGAAAAGCGCTAATGTCCTATTCTTGGGTCGAGTCCGCAGGCCAAATTCCGAAAAAACGCTATTTCAACGCTAAAAGCAAAAACACCACCAATTTACAGCTGAAATTATTGTGAAAATCGCTAGTTCTCCGATAACATTGAGAAAAAACGCTAATTCAAAGCTGATGAAGCAAAATTGATGAAAACATTTTCAATTTTACCTAAATTCGCAGGTAAAATGGAGAAAACTAGCCGCAAAATTACATCATTCGTAGCTAAATACCTGAGAAATTGCATGTTTCGGGTCTAAATATCCTGAAAATTGCAAGTATATGGTCTTATTCATGAAATTGAAATATTCGTGGCCTTCTTTCGACGAGACTGCACGTGGACCCAAAGCTAGGGTGACCAGACGGACTGCTTTCCCCGGACATGACCTTCTTTTTAGAGCGTCCGCCCGGGAACGTCCGGGCTCATTTTTCAGGTGTCCGGGGCAAGGTCAAACGTGTCCTCTTTTTTTGGTCTCTATATGTTGAGAGGGTACTAAACTTCGAATATATCTTTCACGTTAATATATTTAAACAAAGGTGTGGTGCTTAGCCGCTACGTCCCCAGTCGCTTCTATCAGCTGTAGTAAGCCTGCCCGCAGCCCCGACTCGGTTTTATTTCCGGGTCAGGTCGAGTGCCAGCGGCGAGGATTGTACATTGTACCACACAGTCCACTCGGAGAACGAGGCAGCGATTTCACCCACTGAATCACTCCCACACACCGTCGCCGTCCCACGTATTACACTAAAAAATTTCCAGAATATTCAACCGCCAAACCTGAAAATTTGGCTCACACTCACTTATTCAAAACCAATCACGCGCTTTAAAATACCAAATTTCGACATTTTGACTCTACGAACCCTAATTTCGAGGATCTTCGCTCTTAAAAATGAATTTTGCGCATTTGTCTCGTTCCAATCCCAATTTCGTGGGTTTTGCTATTTCGAAAACAAAATTTCGTGAGGTTTGCTCTTTAAAGAACAAATTTCGTAGGTTTTGCTCTTTCAAAAACCAATTTTTGTGGACTTAAGCCCATTCATAACCCAAGTTCGTGTCCTAATTAAATTTTGCAGATTCATCTCAATCATATCCCAATTTCGTGGGTACTGATTGATGAATTTCGTAATTTCGTAGGTGTTGATCGGGTTTTAAAACCCAAATTTCGTGGGGTTTGCTCTTTATAAAAACAATTTTCATGAGTTTCGCTCTTTCAAAACCATGTTTAAGGACTTTCGGAACCCAATTTCGTGGACTGGGCACCTTTAAAACCCAATTTCGTGGCCTTATAAGATTAGTTTCACAGGTTCAGTAAATTCAAAAAAATCATATTGACTGAAAACGAACCACGGAAAAACGAATTTTGTGAAACCTGCAATTCCGGTCTTCCACAACAAATTTTTCAAATTGGAAACCTTAAAAATAAAATTTCAATGATTTTTGTTATTATATCTCATAACCCAATTTCACGGATTTTCACGCTTTTCAAAACCAAATTTCGCGGGGTTTGCTCTTCCTAAAATCAGTTTCGTAGGTGAATTAGCTAAGTCAGAAATAAATTCATCTCTTGCCTCTTCCAAAAACCAAATTCCTGTATTTGGCTCTATTATTAAAACCCCAAATTTCGTTATTTTGGCCCTTATAAATCCAAAGTTTTGCATCACTCTTTCGAAACAAAATTTTGTGGATTTGGCTCATTCAAACCGAGTAAACAACAATGTCAACATAATTGCTGATTGCGATTGCGGTGCTGAGAGGCGCCCTACTGTTGTGTCCTACTTTTTCATAAAAGGCGTCCTCGGAAACTCCTTTTTATATCTGGTCACCTTACCCAAAGCGCTATAGCCTCTCGTGACAGCTCCCAAAAACCTGACAAATATAGCAAATGAAATTACAGAATTCTGAGTACCGACTACACCCCTTAAGAATGAATTTGAAATATAACTTGAATTTATCGGCGAGATCAAAAGTGTATGAGTTTTCACGTTGGGGTCCTAATTTGAGCGAAATTACAAGTTCCATGGCTAAATATAGGAGTAATTGAAAGTTTCGGGTGTTGATTCAAACGAAATTGCAATTTTTGGGGCCTTTTTCGGAGAGGCGGATCCTGTAGCGGGGAAATATTGGAAGTTCCATGGACGATTATCCGAATATTTCGGCAATTCCGGTGAAATTCCAAGTTTCAGGGCTTAATTTCAACGAAATTACAGGATTTGGTTCTTAATGTTTGCAAAATCGCAAGTTTAGGGACCTGTTTTTTCAAGTGGCCGCTTCCCCTCCAGCCGGCCCCAGAGAACGCCCAACCAAATCTTTATGAACAACCGCAAAAGTACATCATTTGGAGCTAAATATCGGTAAACTGACTGAATATCCGTCGAATGGACATTATTTCCAGGTCTTAATTTCAGCGAATTTGCCTGTTTAGGGTCTTAATTTAACCAAAATTGCCAATTTCTGGGACTATTTTGTGAAGGCCGAGCCCATCAGACTATTCGGTACTACCACAGCGTCTGCTCGGCGTGGCGACGAGTTGTTTTTCTTTATAAAAACAAAAGAAAATATCGACCAATCAGGACATAAAGAATCAATATATTTATACATCACGCTATACACGTGTAATTGCGCATTGTTGCAGCGCCATTCACGTATGAAATGTTGATTGATTCTGTTTACCTGTCCCTCCTCACCTTGTAGACGTTTTCCTTTTTTATGTACCAACATGTAACAATTAATTAACTATGATAGATAATTTTATAATTATTTTCAATCAGTTTTTTACTATAGTATGTTGCGCCCTAATTGGCAGGAGGCTGAAGGCTTCAATCTACTGATAAATGGGACGCTGTTGCTTGTTGTTAAAATTCATATGTACATCTTCGTGAAGAGAAATTGCCTTGAAATATATTTCGCCCAGCCTCCTCTCCCTTATAATTACTGAAACCTAAATATCAACAGTTTTATCGAAACAAATATTCCCCAGGTGAAGACCGACTCATCTATTATTCCAATCGGCAGCCTCGGTACGGGTGGCACTTTCGAAAAAGCGTTGCTATTCAAAATATTAGCAGATCGCATTGGTCTACCTTGCACGCTTTGGCGCGGAGAACACGGCAATGCCTGGAATGAAATATCTCTCATAAATTTGGGTAAACAATTGTACTTTTTGAGAATCTCCTATAGACAATTCGCCGTTATGAATAAATGTATTTTAAATTTCATGAAAGGGGCGGATTTTCCACTCAGAAATAAAGAGGAAACCAAAGGTATAAATGAACAGTTGAACAATATAGCTCGTAAAACGGTTTAAAGCGATTAAATTCACGTATAGTGAAAACTGAGGACAAGCCGGACATGCCCACCCGTCTAATGTATGTAACCCACGTTGTCGACTTGGAATTTCAACCGGGTCGCCTTCTTGAGGTGAAATCACCCGAAGCGTTACATTACACGGGTCGACCCGTCGAATCCCTTCTTTTCAAAGTGGAAGAATCCCGAGCACCCCCGCTCGACTTGTGCTTCGATTTAACCAAAAATAAATATTAGATGTCAATTCTAATTTATTAAAAGGGTTTGTCCGAGATTTTTGTGTGCGATAATCGTCGTGAAGCGTAAACAGTAGAAATGAGATTGAACACAAGTTTTCAGGGCGTGCGCGTGTGTTTTTACCGGAGAAAACCGCATATGGGTCGAATATGGCGTTCAACACTTTTCTACAACTTTTCTTAATTCATGGGGTTTTACCCCCATATTCTAAAAAAGTACAAGTGAAATCAATTGTTTACTCTTCGGCTGTTGCCCTGTTTGCTTCAATCAACTCTATGGCGTACGAATGGCCAAATTACTTAACTCACAATTCCTCCGTCATAGAGATGGGCTTAATTGTATTCCTTTTCTTCATGCGAGTCTGCACCACTATGAGTCATGTTTACGAAACTTACAGGTACCCCTTTCACAATTCTTTGGAAAGCCTGTTAAATTGTTCAGAATTATCGTTCCAAGAAACTGGGATACGCTCACCAATATCGTTTGGCCTGCACTGAAACACATAAGACTTTGCTTCAGTATTGTCGCCTTTGCGAGTGCAGGACTTGGCGGTAGTTTCTACGCGTTTGAACCCATTATATTTCGTCACAAAGTGTCATCGCTCTGGTTTTGGCGAATAACAGCCCTAGCACCTCAGCGTTTCATTTGTTATTTGATCGTGATCGAATTTTGCGCGTGCCTAGATTATTTCAGCTGTCAAATGGATCAAGTATGCCTCCCCCCACCTCCATGGTACAATTGTGAAATAATGTTTGATTTTTTTCATTTATAATAGACGCTAAATGACTTGAATGAAAATTGTAATATCGAGCAGATACTTATCAAGCAACATGAACACGTAGCCAAGATTCGACGAGTCAACCAAATGTTTGGATCTCAGTTGTTTGCCTCGTATTTAGCGCTATTTGTTGCCGTTTTGTTCGACTTGTTTGTAGTTATAATGTCACCACGGATCACTACCACACTCGCATTGGTGTATGGCTTTAAAAGTTTCATTGAGCTATACCTTATGGCCTTACTAGTGTTCCCGTGCTCTACTCTTATAAAAAAGGTGGACGATCAAGTATTAATGACGACGAAAAAATCGTTTAAATGCCAGTTTATTTTGTCTTTCTTTTTAGAACGAAAGGTTTACTCGGAAACTGGAAAAACTGGCAATAAAATGGGACCAATTCGCTAAAAACGTGAGACTATGGTTTACATTTCCAAGCGTTAACTTCACTTACCATCCACTGTTTAAACAGAGCAAGGTGTTCCTGTATCTTGCTTTCAAAGACCCGTTAGAAATCACCGCTAATCAATATTTTCAGATTCAAAGAGGTCTGATTGTTAAGGTGAAGCAAAAAATTCATTTCGGATTCACTATTCATTGTGACAAAAAGTGTCATTTTTTCAGGTGGCAGCGGCAATTTACTCTTTTACAACTATTTTGGTCCAATTCTCGTCGAGTTTCAAATTAGAGAAGAAGGAACAGCCAAAAATAAATTAAAGTAAGCAAATGAGTAAGTAAAAGTAAATTAAAGTTGTTCATCCTTCTTCCCTAGAAGGACCATGGACAGTAGGTCACCGAACCCCACAATAGCGAGAAATCAAAAGGCTTCCTCGGATGTTTGAACACTGTGACTGGTGCTCGATTTTTGGAGAAACTGCTAGACCGATTGCATTAAAACTTGACGGAGACCGTGTACAAACTATAAGAAAACTATACCCTCCAAAGCTTAGGGCTAAACGGAACTTGACACCCATGTCGACCCGGGCCTAAGTCATTCAATGAAACGTACAATCACGTTCAAAAGCAAAATTAATTAGGATTAGTAACATCGTTGTATATACAAGGCGTACAAGAATACAAATTAGATAAGTAGCCGTAGTTGCCTACGTTGTCAGTCATACTTGGACGTCTTGGACACAACTCAACAAGGTATGACTGACAACGTAGGCATTTAGGCAACTACGGCTACTTATCTAATTTGTTGCAAAATTAATTATTTACCATTTTGCTGGTTTTCCCCCTAAAATAGTTATTTAACGGCTGTTTATTGTGGCAAACATGCCTTTTTGGCGACTATTTTAGTCCCAAACTTGCATTTTACGGATATTTGGCCTCAAAACTTGCAATTTTATGCCTATTAGCCCCGAATACTAGTGGTTTTGCGACTTTTTCACGCCCTGCCCCATAACTAGTAATAATTTCACTATTTGTTAACCTCCAAAAATTGTTTATTAACTACATCGTCTGTTAGGCCACTGTAGAATGAACACAAAGTTCAGACACTGAATAAAGATTTAGGAGCCGAACAATTTAATTTTACGGCAAATTTTAACTTATTTGACAAATAACAAAACAATTTTTGTGGTTTCTTACGAGTGCAATATAGACGGCTTTCACCAGCGAATGTTTGCTAATTTCTCAATTTTCCGCCCGAATTAGTGTTTTTTAGCCGCTTTTTTTCTCACTTTTACAGCCTAGAATGGAGAACTTGCCTATTTTTTTTTATTCGTTCATGGCGTTCTTTGATAGAAGTTATCGAGGAAAGAGGAGGAAAAAGTGAAAAAAATCGCGTGGGAAATATTTTTAATTAATTTTTAAAGTAATGAGTTTCGCGATGGAGGGGGTTTTGACAGAAGTGACCTTGTGACGTCGAAACCGCTAGCGTGTTTTGACAGTTGACAGGCTTATCACAACCGAACCTGAATGCTGGTTTCAGTGCTCTTCAACTGAGTACACAGTTTGGATGCAACAAGGAAAACAACATTTTAGTGCATTTAATTTATCTGACGAAATAGGACAAGAAATAGGAACGCAGCACACCAAGGCAAAACAGCGAAGCAATGAACGTGCAAATTAATATTGTTAGTATGATCGCTTAGACTACGAGGGTTAGTAGGTAATGCATGCAAGAAACTGTAGCCGTAGGAGCCTACGTTGTCTGTCTTCCCTCGTTGAGGTGCGTTAGAAACGAACCGGTTTCGGCTGCTCGCCATCTTCAGCGTCTGTAAGTCCAACTGAAACTGTCCAACTGGACTTACAGACGCTGAAGATGGCGAGCAGCCGAAACCGGTTCGTTTATAACTCACCTCAACGAGGGAAGACAGACAACGCAGGCTCCTACGGCTACAGTTTCTTGCATGCATTAACGTGCAAATTGTTGTAAACAGTAAGGTTCTATGATGGTTTCAGTGATACAGAATGAAGGGTAAAGTGTTTGGGCAGATGGTAGGTGAGGATGGAATGGGAACGTGCCTGAGAGGGGCTGGTTGGCGGTTGTGACGTCACATTTCCAACCCTCGTCTAAGTCGATCAGCTGGTAACTCACGGATGTTTTAAAATTCAATTAAAAATCGCTGACTGCAACTACTGAGTTGCGGTTTTCACCATTCTCTTTTGTTTTAGCACTACTCTCGACTGAGAACGAAAAAAAAAAAAAAAAATCGTGCAAGTTCTCCATTGGGGGTTTTCTTGTCTTTTTTTTTTTTTTTTTTTTTTTTTTTTTTTTTTTTTTTTTTTTTTTTTTACCTTTTCGCGCTTGCAAACTAGCAAAAACCGGGACACGTATTAATTTTACGAAAGAACAGCGAATCAGCGATTTTTCTCAATTCTGGTCTGGAAGTTTCATCGAGATACCGCGAATGAACGCTTTTTCACCAGTTTTAGGCACGAATATCAGGGCTTTTTCCTTTTTTTGCTGCGTAGTGCTACTTGCCCAAAGAACAGAATACGCGCCTCATCTCCCTGCCTGCGCCTTCCTGCCTTCTCATCTTTATCGGCTTAAAAGAACCTAAAAAAAGAATGGGGATCGGCGTATTTTCTCTAATTCAGAAAAGTACTAAGCTACTTCGTGGCTATTTGAAGCTTCCGTTGATAAAGTGTAGAAAAAGCGCTTCTGAAGTAAAGTTCATGGCTCAAACTGAGAAAAAGTTCATATTCACAGCTAGAAGCGACAAAAATCGATAATTCACAACTAAACGAACTAGCTAATTCACAGCTAAAATGGTGAAAAATCACTAATTTACTGCTCAAATGAACAAACTCGCTAAGTCGCGGCTAAAATGGAGCAGAATCGCTAATTCGCGGTTTAAATGGTGAAAACGTCAATTCGCAGCTTCTAAAGGTATAACTTCGGGCCAGAAAGTGAAAAAAAAAAAATACGCTAACCCGCGGCCGAATTCAGAAGCATCGTTAGGTAATTCGAAAATTGGGGAAAACTCTAATCCGTGGCTTAAATGATGTAGAAAAATCTATAATTAGTGACTAAAATGAAGAAAAATTGCAAATTGGGAATTGATTTGAGAAAATTTGTTAATACGTACAGAAAATTGAGGAAATGATTAGCCGCGGTTCTGGAGGCAACTTCGTGGCCAATTACGAAAAAGCGCTAATTTACGGCAACCATTCAGAAAAATCGCCAACTCGCGGCTAACATTGAGAAAAATCGCATATTCGCGACTTATTCAGACAATAATAGCTATTTAATATAGCTATTTAATAATAGCTAATTGAGAAGAAAAATGAAATGATGAAGTTGAGATGAGGCGCTGAAGTGTAGAATATTTGCGGTTAAAATGGAGAAAATGTCAAATTGCGGCTTATTCAGAACGATGACTTCATGGGGACGCTGGTGAAAGATACGCCCATCAGGGGCGCCAAATGTCTAAGGCCGGCTCTGGCCAATCAGGTTCTGGGGTCAAAGTTTGCAGTTTTGGTCTTGAATGGACAGTACCGATGGTGGTGGAGGGGCGAAATTGCCAAGAAAGTTGTTCCCCCCTCCCCATAGTTAGGGGCCCAGTGTCTCCTCGGTCCCAACATTTGTAAAGTCGGCCCTATTCAAGTCCAAAAGAATATATGTATTTCTATGAGTGGGTGGGGTGGGGGGACCAGACGCGGATCGAGATCCATTCCACTACGAAATCTGGAAATTCAGTCCTAAAATTCAGATAACCAACGATGGTAATGTACCCAACGGCAATCTGAGGATATTTTACATTACTGCCTCTCCACAAATGCTGTGATTTTGTGTGCTTTTATTTTATTTAGTTTACGTTTGTTGGGGGAGAGGTAGTTTTTTTGTTTTCAAAAGATTTAAGATTGTAATAATAATTCGTTTTCATAGACCCTGATGAGGACATAATCAGGTCGAAAATCGCTCGGTTGCGGTTGGAATGAAATTTGTGGAGACAAAAAAATAAAATTGCCGTAGATTATCGCTCCGCCTTCACATATGCCCCCTACTGAACAGTTGCAGCTGCACAATAAAAAATGGTCCTATCAATGACCAATGCACTTGAAATTCTTGCGCGCTCTATGGATTTATTGACCCTAAAACTGATCTGCAAAAAAAAAAACACGAATTATAACTCCAAAATGTGATTTATTTGTCAAAACCTAGAGAATGTGATCTAGAGTCTTATTGACTCAACCAATCGAAATTGAGCTTCTTAAATCAAACTAACTTAATTCTGGGATTTTAAATAATCAGTACAAAATTTAGTTTTCATCATTCGAACAATATACTCAAATCCTCTTGTATTGAAAAAAAAAAAAAAAAAAAAACATTTCTTTCTCATTTAAAATAGCACAGAACCATTATGGCCACGAAAGTCAACTGGATTTTACAGTATTTTAGCATCAACAGTAAATTTTCGAGCTGCATTAAAAAATTATGGGTATGAGGAGGGAGGGGGGTGACAAAAGAATGGACTGGACGCGGACCCGCCCCGAGTGGCTATAATGGCAGTCCGACACAACTGACCGACTTTCCCTGCCACAAGTAGTGAATTCCTCTCGATAAGGTCTATACATAATAGCTCAACTCCTATTATTGGGATACTTATTAAAAATGAACCACAAGGAATTTAAAAAAGTAATTATTCGAATAAATTAATGAAATAAGATAAAGACAAATCTTTGGCTTGCAGCAAGATGATGATGATTCAGTCCCTCATCCTGAGCTTCTCTTTTACCAGTTATCCAAAAAATCGAATCCCGTCTTTGGTATATCTTCATCGTCCGACTGGGAGAGTGTCTGAGCCCCCTTAGGGACTGTCGGCTGAGTAACCGCCACTAATTTGGCTGGTGGTGGAGGCGGCGGGGTTTTTGGTTTTTTGGCAGCTTGTTTTACTGGTTTGTCTTCGCCCTTTAACAAGAAAGAAACAAATCGGGCGGTTACGTGGCGTGTAAACGCATTAAATCATGAATGTTACTATTTTACTTTGGCTGTAGTTTGAGCAGAATTCTTCTCTTCTTTGGCTTTTCTCAAAGGGCTCAGGACTTGAATGGCTCTATTGGGTGTCAACTTGGTGTGAATTATTGGTTTGACGTCAATGGCAGTGAATAGGTTCAACTGGCTTTTCGAAAACCAACTGAAGTTGGACTCAGGTAAGAGTTGAGTTATTTCCTGAATGGCAAAGAAATTTTCATCGATTTCTCACAAGTTATACTTGACGATAGATACAGTACCTCCGCATCACTTTTGTACTTGTCGACAAGACGAGGCTGAATTAAACACTTGTCGATGCAGACGAGTCTCTCTTTGGCGTAAGGAGTGTCGTTATTTAAATTAAGAGATCCGATATCCTCTGCAACCCTTCGGGCTAATGGGTTGATATTGCTTAGGTATTCAGTGCACAATTCTTCAAACTTCATATCTATTTCTATAGAATTCAGACTAGAAATCACATCAAAGTAGACCACTCAACAAATAATAGGCCAAGGGCCTACGCCTTCTTGAGTGATGTAACTCAAGATACGGAGGAACAGTTAGCTGTTGTGATCTGAAACCTGACTTGTTTTGTGAGAACGGGTGTGAACATAGTTCTGTATTTTGCCTCTTTTAAGGGACTACATTGTCGCAAAATACTAACCCACAGTACACTTCCTGAACAAGTTATCTGTGGACACACACAAAAAGCTAACAAATATGAATCTGTTTCAGAAACTGATGTCTACACACATTATAGTGTAACGGGGTGGAAATTTACTAGGCTAATTATTGAGTTTTTTTTTTCTTTACTGTGAATATAGTCCAGGAAGCAGGTTACCAAAAGGGCTAGTTACAGGAAAAAACTCCGGGACTTAGGTGAATATACAGACTGTGAGAGACACAATCGAGCTGTTAACGCAAAACTAAATATGAACTTTATTTTTATTTTTTTAAAGTCACGTTGAAAATTGTTGGGGTTCAGGAAAAAGAACGAATACATAATTATTTTTTTTGGCAACACATGTTGTTGTGTCGCTTCGCTACACCACTCCCCTCCTTATAGTTGAGTGCGCGAATACTACTCGTCGCTCAGGTCAAGTTTTGACGATCGTTGACAGCGTGGGAGCTTGTGGAGTGGTGGATGGTTCAGCAGTGAACGCTGGCTTTTATCGATCGCGGGAAACCGTAGTTCTCTGTCCTCGGAGTAGGATGTCGAAGGTTTTGCTGTCTCTGCGAACGACTTTGTAGGGAACAGAATATGGTCGTTGGAGCGATGTTTTTACCGCATCGCAACGAAGATACACGTGGGAACATGTTTCCAAAGCAGGATTTTGAAAAATTTTGAATGCTCCGTGTGAAGAACCTGTTGTAGGACGAACTTGTGAAAAATTCGTTGGAGGCAATCTAAATACGTGGAAGAAGGTAGAGAAGAGGACGTGAGCGAATTGTCGAACATTTCGTCTGGAAGACGAAGAGGAGTGCCATAAACCAACTGAGCTGATGATGCTTGAACGTCAGGTTTGAAAGAAGAGCGAATACCTAGAAGTACGACTGGTATTCATCAAGCCAATTTCAGTGGTCTAAGGCTCGACAAATTATGGCGCTTTTGAGAACACGGTGTTGTCTCTCAACCAATCCGTTGGACTGGGGATGGTAGGCTGTTGTCCTATGTAGTTGGATGCCTAAGCTGGTGGCCATTTTTCGGTAAGTCGACGAGGTGAACTGACGTCCTTGGTCGGTTACGAGAGAGACCGGTGTACCAAATCGAGAAATCCAACCTTCGAAGAAAGTCCTAGCTACTGTTTCAGCTGTTTGGTCGGGCATTGGGAATGCTTCGAACCAACGAGTGAACCTGTCGATGCAAGTTAAAAGGTAACTATATGGCTTCGAGACGGAGGGAGCGGTCCAACAATATCGATGTGAATATTGGCGAAACGTTCGTCGCGATTTAAGAATTTGACGAGAGGTGTCTTTTCGTGACGGTAAACTTTACTTATTTGGCACTGATGGCATTGTCGAACCCATTTGGAAATGTCACGCTGCATACCAAGCCACACGAAACGGTCAGAGATGAAACGAGAAGTGGATCGTTTTCCAGGGTGCGATATTGCGTGAAAATGTTTGAAGATTGTGTACTGCAATGATTCAGGAACGTAGGGGCGAATACGGTTCGTCGAGGTGTCACAAATGAGCTTGACGTTCTCGATTTCGAGGTGTCACTGAGAGAGGAGGGTTCAGTGAACAGTTTTTGTAGCTGAGCGTCGGTTGCTTGGGCGGCGGCGATATCAGAGGGAGAAATCTCGTCTGATGATCGCTTCGATTCGCGAAAGAGCATCAGCAGGACTATTCTCTAGGCCTTTCACGAATTGAATATCAGTCGAGAACTGGCTGATGTAGAAAGGTGTCGCAATTGTCTGGGTGACAATTTGTCCGAAGATTTCGTGAATGTGTGGACGAGAGGTCGATGGTCCGTGAAGATGGTAAAGACGCGGCCTTCTAACATGAACGAGAAATGGCGAATTGTGGGATGTTTGGCGAGAAGTTCGCAGTCGTAAGTCGAGTACTTCTGCTCAGCAGGGGAGAGCTTACGAGAAAAGAATGCGAGAGGGCGGAAGTTGCCATCTTGAAGTTGGTGAAGAGCTCCGCCGAGGGCCACGCTGGAGGCATCGGTCATGATCGGCAGAGGAAGGGCAGGATCGGGGAATGCTAGTGTGATGTCCGATTGTAGGATAGATTTGCACTGTTCGATTGCTGAAGACATCTCAGGTGTCCACGAAATAGGTGTGGGATCGGACTTTTTTGACTGAAGGTGTAGGGGGGCTTGGATGTTTGCCTTGGAAACGGTGGCAAAAATTGAGCATCCCGAGGAGTCAATCCCGGTTTCAATTCGTTCACAGTTTTGGGCTTTGGATATGTCCAAATGGCAGAAATTTTGTCGGGAAGAGGAGAAATTCCAGTTGACGGAATGGAGCAACCAAGGAAATCAACTTGAGGCATTGCGAAACAGCACTTACTGACGTTAATGGTTAGACCATACTCTTTGAGTCGAGAAAAGAGCTTCTCGAGGTGTGAGAGATGATTATCCATGTCTTTGGAAAATACTAAAATGTCGTCGATAGAGACCGAAACGAAAGGAAGGTCAACGCTAATTAGGGTTAAAATTGGGCAAAAATGGCCAATTCACAACTGAAACAAATAAAAGTTTGCATAAATCGCAAAATTCGCTTATAATGAAGAGAATAGATACTAATTCACTACAAAAGTAGCAGAAAACGCTATTTAACAGCTAAAAATTGAGAAAAATCGCTGCAAATATAAAAAACCACTAAAATCGGAAACAAATTTTAAAAAATACTAAATCGCAGCTAAAAATGAGAAAACAAAAATGTATAGCTTCTATAAACTTCAAGGCTCGAACTGAAAAACAGCGGTAATCCATAGCAGAAAGTAAACAAAAATTGCTAATGCGGAGCTAAAATATAGAAAAACAACGCCACTAAAATTGAAACAAATCACTAATTAGTGCGGAAAAAATTAAGAAAAGCTCTAATTTAATTTTCGGCTTGATTATAGAAAAAATGCTAATTCCCTGCTAAAAATTGTAATAATGGCTAATCTGCGGCTAAAATTGCAGAAAACGCTAAATCATGGCTAAAATTGGGAAAATTCGCGTATTCACGGGCTAGAAGCGCTGCTAAAATTCAGAAAAATCGCTAGTTCGCGGCTAAACTTGAGGAGAATCACCAATTCGCGGACAAAATTGTGGTAAAACTTCAAACTTAAATACCCTCCTTCGCGTTCTGAAGGCAACTTTGTGGCTAAAATTGAGAAAAACGGCAAAAATGCTTGGCTTATAAGTTAAAAACTGCGAGCACAGATAAGAAATAGAGGGAGTGTATTAATAGAAAATGTGATGCAAGATATGTCTCAATTCACCCTCTCTTAGGCCCATTTTCACCAAAAAAATTGATCTCGTTTAAAGTTGATCGTGATTAGTTGCCAATGACGACCCATATGAATTCTGATGTAACTATTTACATGGTAATCGTGATTAGTTGTTGATCGTGGCTTAAGAAGTTGGTGAAATCGGGCCTTAGTATCCAGTTTAGGGAGAAAATTAAGTGTTGGATGAGGTTTCCCGTAAATTTTTTTTACTAATTTGAAGCTAATCTTCTGCAAATGAAACTTTCAGCTGTTAATTCCGTTTCACCCTTCAGCAAAAGCAGCAGTTTTTTTATTTAAATTCGTTTCCAAACTTCAATGCTTTGACTTGTATGATCGTTTTCAATAGTTTTCTCACCCCATTATTTGGACTCCTAAAGAAAGGGAAGCGTGCCCATTTTTTAGTGCATTTTACGCTCCCTCTATTACTTATCTGTGCTCGCTGGTTAAAAAACACTGCTTATTCGCGGCTGAGCTGTTTTTCCCTATAAATAAAGGGGGGGCACCAGTACCACGCAGTTTCAGTTGTACTGCTAGACGCTGAAGATGGCGAGCAGCCGAAACCGGTTCGTTTTTAACGCGTACCTGAACGAGGCAAGACGGACAATGTAGGCTTCTACGGCTACAGCTTTTTGCATGCGCTAAAAAGCGCTAATTCACCTGTAAACTGACGAAAATCATCAAAAATGTCAATTTGCGCAAAAAATTGAGAATATGCCAATTCGCGGCTTCTGAAGGCAACTTTGAGGTTAAAATGGAGAAAAAGGGCCAATTTATGGATATACGCATAGGTTTAAAAAACGCTGATTTGCGGCTGAGAAAAATCGCTAGAGTTCATAGAGCATGGTAAACAAAACAATGCGAATTTGTGGGGGGAAATAACGGAAAAACCTGCTATTCCGCGGCTAATATTAAGGAAAATACGTAAGAAAAACGCTAATTTTTTGCTCAAACTGAGAACAGTGCTAATTCTCTGCTTAATTATAGTAAACATGGAAGTATAATTGCTAAAGGGGAGAAAACTCAACTTGGGGGTCTCTTGGAGATTTCCACCCAAGGGCCCCGATAGGTGCAAGTCCGCCAGTGAACGTGGGTTTCCTGAATTTGCTCTACCATTTTTAAAACAAAGGAATAATTTCTTCATCTTTGAATTATGTATCTTCATATGCAAATGTTGGGAGGGGGGAGGGGCACCTGGCCTCCACTCTGAAGGGAAATATATTTAGTGTATTTGTTTAATATATATGTCGCATCCACTTGGCGAAATTGTCCACTTCATGAAATGGATGTCCGTTTCGCGAAGTGGCTCCACTTTCCGTAATTTCAAAAAATTCCGTCATCTGGACAAAAAAAAATTTTATTTCTTGAAAAGGAAATCGCGTTTGTCCAGTTGTTGAAATTGCTTTCTTACTGCAAGTGGATGCACAACGTCATTTTTTAGCAGGTTTTTGAGTGCTCGGTAAAATAACCTTTTTAAAAAAAAAAAAATTGTTTCAGCACCTGAGATCCCTCACTCATCCATTTCACGAAAAGGATAATGTTGTTGCATCCACTTGTAGTATGGAAGCTTGATTTCAGCAACTGGACAAACACGATTTCCTTTTCAAGAAATGGACAATTTTTTTGTGCAGATGTCGTAATTTTTTGAAGTTACGGCAAGTGGAGCCACTTCGTGAAATGGACATCCATTTCGTGAAATGGACAATTACTCGACATGGATACGACATATATGTATAGTGTATTAAATTATAAAATAATATAATATAATGATAATATTATAAATGAACGGATACCAATCCTTTGAAAATGGGGTAGCATTGCCAACTCGAAGTTTGACAAAATCGTGACAAAAGTTTCGAAGTCCAAAATTTGCCGGAACAAAAAGGAAAAAATAGGGACATTTGACTCGAGATGATACCCAATGAGTCATCCTCTCTAGGGCACTCCAACCACAAGAAGCTCTAACCTTAAAACGTGGAGGAATGAATATACTGGAGGAGACACCATCCCCGCCAGCCACAATGCGAGGGAGCCAAAAAATAACCACTATAGTGGGTGTGGACAGAAAACAAAATTATCCAATCATATGAAATTCAGCACGATTACCGCTTTAGATAAAAAAATTAATAAATAAAATTTGAAGCCTTCCGACCAATCAGGGACGGGTACCTTTTGTTTGTTATCCATTTTTTTTCGAACATGATGGGTAGATTATTGGATGACTCATATGATTCATATGATTTGATAGACCCATGGAGGAAGGAAAAGATAGGAGGGGTTGAAAAGGGTGACGCCGATTTTCGCCATATTGGTGGTCCCTCGGCCTTAATATTCAAGATACAGATAACAGAGGAGCAGTCGTGATAAAGTAGTCCTCAGCACAAATCCTGATGCGTTCCGGGACTACCAATGTGGCGTATGTTGGCTTCACCCCGTTAACTTGATTTTACATCTATCGCTCCCTCCTCTCTCTTCATACCTCCATGGATAGGCCTCATAGATTTGAGACCAGCGGGGGCGGGATTTCCATGACAACGTTGCCATTTTAAAAGTGTGCCCGTACCCGATAGCATTCAAGTGGTGTGAAAATCCCAAAAAGCTCGAGGCACAAAACGCTTGAACCACAAAAAGCCCGGACTGGAAAAAAATTGAAACACATAAACTATGAACCCTAAAAAGACCAAGCACCGGAAGGTGCAAATCCAAGAAGCCTTATGCACAAAAAGTTCTTCAGTTTAAACAAACACGCACAGTAAACACGTACACATTTTGACTGATCAGAAGCAGGGGCGTAGCAAGTGGCGGGCAAGTGATGTCCGGTGCGGGTCTCTTTTTTATCCCCCCCCCCCTCCTGAGGATTAAACACGGGTTGAACTTTTGACCGTAAATACCCCTAACGTTCATTCGTCTTTTAAAACCAAAACAAAAATATCGCGTTTTCTTTCAATAGCATAATTATACCGACAGTTCCAGGCATTCCAACCTCGACAGATCATATCCACTCGCTATTCCCAAACATGAGCAAAAGAGGATCATCAAGCACACAGCGATGCGAGCATAAATCAGCGCGGAATTATGAGTGAAACCCCTTCCTTCTCAGTTCAAATGAGTTAGCCCCACCCATCAACCGATGTTGCGTGTTGGATCGGTGGGGTGCTTAGCTGCTTACTGCTTGGGTTTCCTAGGAAGGCGCAAGGCGTGCCGTAATGTTGCGGCCGTCGGCCAATGTCTTCGCTAAAAACGTTCCCTTACAACGTTCTTGTTTCCTACTCTTAGGTAGCGGTGATCGCATAACATAACAGCGGGTTTGATGCCCCCAGGGTAGTGATGCCGCTCGGTGCGGACCGCACGCCCTTTGCTATGCCTGTGATCAGACGTTACGAACAAAGTTTTATGGCGCTAAACAAGGGATTCCGTTCATCGACATCGAACAGATACCAGATTGCATCAAGTTGAATCAACGCGTACAGAGCAAAAAAAAAAAAAGTTGTCTCTGTCCGAAAGGTGAAAACAAAAGAAAAATCGACTGATGAAACTGAGGAAAGCCCCCGTTGCATGTGCATAGGGTTTGGAAATTTGCGACCCACTGCTGTGTATAGAGTTCCCTGAAGTAGTTCTTTCTTCTTTAGTAGACAAGGTTTATGAGTTTAGCTTCGTTCGTGCTGTACGCAGGTTACATCCCCAGATTGTGCATTGAGGATTAGTATCCAGCCCCTTGGAAATAGGAAAAAATCGGGGATTCGCTACAACGTTTACCTGTCCGCAGAGTCGCCTCTTCCACCTCATATCACACATCTGACATAATTCAGAGGAATGAACAAACCGCGCATGAGCCAACCACAATTATTCAAACTTCAACTGTTTAAAATGCGAAAGAGCGTTTTGTCTGTATGTACTTGTCCCGACTGCATAACTATTTTCATGCGTTAACAATTTTGAAATGTTACAACTTCTTTGATTCTAAAGACCTGAGTCCTTCCAAATTCACCAGCTCCTAATTCGGTTCATTCATTCTGCCGACAAATGAACTGCTCAATAGGATCAAAAGTATGACGGAAGAGTACCGGTTTTGATAATTTATTCCTGGAGTTTTTTTTCTTTCTTTTGTAGCGAAGCGACACAACAACATGTGTTGCCAAAAAAAAATAATTAGTCGTTCTTTTCCCTGAAGCCCAACAATTTTCAACGTGATTTAAAAAAAATAAAAACAAAGTTCATATTTAGTTTTGCGTTAACAGCTCGATTGTGTCTCCCACAAATTGGTGACCCCGACGTGATCTTGATCTGTATACTACAGGCTCGATCTCTTTCATTTTCGCTCAATTCCGCGTCGGAATGGAGAATCAACCGGGAGCTTCGATTCCTTCGACCTCAGGTACCGATCCCCATTCGGCTCCTTCTCCCCATTGTGACTCTGTTTCAGTGAAACTCCCAAAATTCTGGAACGCGGACCCAGATATCTGGTTTTTAAACGTGGAAGCGCAATTCGAACTTGCACGCATAACTTCGCCGTAGACTAAACTCAATCATTTAATTTCGGTAATCGAACCGGAACATCTTCGGGAAATCGCAGACGTTCTACGTTTAGAAACGAGTACGAACTCAAACGTAAAAAACCGCTATTCTCAAACGCTTCGGCCAGTCCGACGAAAGCAAATTAAATAAATTACTAGGCCCGATAGAGTTAGGACACCGTACGCCCTCACAATTACCTCGTAAAATTCAGCACCTGGCCGGCACTGATTTCCCTCCTAATATCATAAAAGGCCTATGGCTCAAACGTCTGCCCACACAAACTCAGCAAATCTTGCACGTGAGTGAGACTAACTCATTGGAAAAGTTGGCTGAAATGGCTGACAAAATTCAGGCCGTCCACATTCCTTACATTGCAGCAACATCGCCAACGTTTTCAGGTGCTGACACAATTTCTTCCCTCGAGGCACAAGTTCGAAAACTCACCGAACAGGTCGCCCGGTTGACTCCTCCCGATCCCGTTCTTGCAGCCGTAGCTCATTATCCGCCGCTGCTCATCATTCCACTAACCCACTTTGTTGGTATCACGCTAAGTTCTCAGGAAAAGCTAAGACATGCGTCTCACCTTGTTCTTACACTCAAAAGCAATCGGAAAACTCCCTCGCCAGTCTCAATTAACGGCGATTGGGAGTGGGCAACAACAAAGTCGTCTCATCTCAATTTCGGCCTCCGTCGGAATTTTACTTTCGTCTTTACCATTGCCGATGTCACCCGTCCTATTCTGGAGCCAATTTTCTTTCTAAATTCGGACTTCTCGTCGACATCAAACATCAACGCATCGTTGATTCCCACACATCGCTGACTACTTCAGGTTTCTTGGTCCATGGCAACTCCCCCTCAGTTTCAGCCTTACGTGCTGACATCCCAGCAGCAATATCCAGTCTAATAGCGAAAAATCAAATTCACGTACCCAACCAGTCGTCAGTTTTAGACAAGACTCACTCGATTTTCCATCATATATTACGACATCTGGACCCCCTTGTTTTGCGCGACCACGTCGTCTTCCTCCTGATAAACTGAAAGCCGCCAACGACGAATTCGCTTTTATGCTTCAGGCAGGAATCTGTCGCCCCTCAAAAAGTCCATGGTCCAGCCCTCTCCACCTCGTGAAAAAGAAGTCCGGTAATTGGCGTCCCTGCGGTGACTACCGCCGCCTCAATGCGCAAACCGGCGCCGCGATCGCTATCCAATCCCTAACGTTCAAGGTTGCGTTTCGACTTTCTTCCACAGCTGCAACATTTGCTCCACCATCGACCTCGAAAAAGCTTACCTTCAAGTACCAGTCCATCCCGATAACGTACCCAAGACAGCCGTAACCACCCCCTTAGGCTTATTCGAATTTTTGAAAATGCCATTCGGGACTCGAAACTCAAGCAAGACTTTCCAACGGTTGATGGACAACATCACACAAGACCTTCCTTTCGTTTCGGTCTATACCGACGACATTTTAGTATTTTCCAAAGACATGGATACTATCATCTCTCGCACCTCGAGAAGCTCTTTTCTCGACTCAAAGAGTATGGTCTGACCATTAACGTCAGAAAGTGCTGTTTTGCAAAACCTCAAGTTGATTTCCTTGGTTGCTCCATTTCGTCAACTGGAATTTCTCCTCTTCCCGACAAAATTTCTGCCATCTCGTCATATCCAAAGCCCAAAACTGTGAACGAATAGAATCGTTTACTCGGGATGCACCGTTTCAACCCTCGCATTGCAAGCATCCAAGCCCCCTTACACCTTCAGTCAAAGAAGTCCGATCCCACACCTATTTCGTGGACACCTGAGATGTCTTCAGCATTCGAACAGTGCAAATCTATCCTACAATCGGACATCACACTAGCATTCCCCGATCCTGCCCTTCCTCTGTCGATCATGACCGATGCCTCCAGCGTGGCCCTCGGCGGAGCTCTTCACCAACTTCAAGATGGCAACTTCCGCCCTCTCGCATTCTTTTCTCGTCGTAAGCTCTCCCCTGCTGAGCAGAAGTATTCGACTTATGACTGCGAACTTCTCGCCAAACATCCCACAATGCGCCATTTCTCGTTCATGTTAGAAGGCCGCGTCTTTACCATCTTCACGGACCATCGACCTCTCGTCCACGCATTCACGAAATCTTCGGAAAAATTGTCACCCAGACAATTGCGACACCTTTCCTACATCAGCCAGTTCTCGACTGATATTCAATTCGTGAAAAGCCTAGAGAATAGTCCTGCTGATGCTCTTTCGCGAATCGAAGCGATCATCAAACGAGATTTCTCCCTCTGATATCGCCGCCGCCCAAGCAACCGACGCTCAGCTACAAAAACTGTTCACTGAACCCTCCTCTCACAGTCTTAAGCTGCGACACCTCGAAATCGAGAACGTCAAGCTCATTTGTGACACCTCGACGGACCGTATTCACCCCTACGTTCCTGAATCATTGCAGTACACAATCTTCAAACATTTTCACGCAATATCGCACCCTGGAAAAGGAGCCTGTTGTATACAGATCAAGATCACGTCAGGGTCACCAATTTGTGGGAGACACAATCGAGCTGTTAACGCAAAACTAAATATGAACTTTATTTTTATTTTTTTAAAGTCACGTTGAAAATCGTTGGGCTTCAGGAAAAAGAACGACTAATTATTTTTTTTGGCAACACATGTTGTTGTTGTGTCGCTTCGCTACACTTTCTTTTTAATTGCTTTGGCCAGGTGCGGATACACGGGTTTGACGGTCCGAGGAACTGGGGATAAGATAGGTCTCTCCTATTGTGTATTAGAACGCACAAAAAAGGGCCCCCTCCGAAAATGTTCCCCTTACGTGTGTGTAGGATCCAAAATACTGTACTAGGTCAACAACAAAATATTATTTTTATTCATTTTCAAAGAAGACACAAATTATTTTCAAGATTCACACTAATGGACTATGACTCTCAGAGGTGTAACTTTTTACCCTCGAGTACCAAAAGGGTGGAAAACGACCTGGAGTAAGAGCAAAAGGTACGTTGGATTCCACACCGTTCATTTTAGAGAACACCGAATAGCCTCGCCACACCAATTGACCGTGCAGTTGTTTTTTGTGCGAGAGGATTTCAAGTTCCTGCAAAGTAAACTCGTGGCATGAATAAGGAGTCGAATTTCTGAAAGCAAGGCCATAGTTACCAAGTGAAAAGTATTAGGATAAGACTGATTAGAATTCGACCGCTGAGACGAAGTTTTCTCAGTGTCAGGCGAAACGACAATGGACACGGTGTTTTTGTGAAGGCGGTAAAATCCACTGAAAAAGGGCGGCCGGCGAGGAGGCGGTTGACGCTGACGCATAAGGTTCACGCAAGTGATAGGCTCTTCAGGGGTAGTCAGCATCAGGACTCGACCGTCGGGGAAAAATCGTAAGTACCGGTAATATTCGACTAGATGCCAAGGTCTGTACGCGTCGTCCTGAAAATTGTCCTCCCCTGGTCGAACGTACGTCGTATAGCTGATGTAACAACCGCTGTAGTGAGGTCGCGGTCTTTTGATGAACATATCGCGCCACGTAGGATATCTACCACCCAGCGCCCCGCATTTTAGCCCCCAAACGCTAAACAAAACGAAATTTTAAAATAGTAATGTCTAAATACCCAAAGGAAAATCGCCTACCGAGAACATGCTGTGCGCCAAATTTCAGAGTCCCGACAACAGACATAAAATCCTCGACACACTCTTGCACACATCTCGAGAGATCTGAAATCCAAATCCGAGCTAACTACCCAACGAAGTATACTCAAAAATATCTCCATCGGGAGAGAAGAGATATGTGTCGCCTGAAAAGGTTTTTCAATGGTAAACTTTAGAGAATAATGGATCAATAATAATGGTCCTCTAACAAAAATTGTTACATTTTGATGACGCTGCTGTGAGCACAACGATCGAGTCTGCTGTTTCAAACGCAAAATATTTAAATGTGTCAACAAGTCCACTTTAGTTGAATCATAAGGAACATCTTCGGACACATCGTCGTCACTTAAGTCCCCCTCTTCCTCTTCAACGACGCCCTGGCCATCTGGAGACTCTGAAAACCAATTTTTTAGACACATACCACTCAGTCGTTCATCATTTAAAGTCTTACTCTGCGTTACGACGGGAGCTGAAACTTGAAAAAGTTTAAATTCGACGTCTGGAACAAGTTGAACCGCTTTTCTGTAGAATTGAATCGCTTCGTACATTTTACCTTTTTCCTCATACTCCACACCCATTTGAAAATAAACTTTTGCCTTTATTTGAGAAAATTAAAAGGGTTATTTTCAACCTGTGGAGAGGGAATTTATTACATTGTCGTACCTTGTCCTCGATGTTTAACGTGACAGTTGTTTTGCTTACGGGTTTAGGTACAACATGTTGAGGAGATTTCTCCATTTCTCTCTTCCATTCATTGCGAAATTCCTCCAGTGCTTTGGAAGAGTGCGTCTAAAAACAAAAATTACGCGTGCAAAAATGAAGAAAATGAAAAAAATTAATCCTGGACTTGATGACTTACTGGGGTCATAAGTTCTGCTTAGCCATAATTTTGAGCTACGGAGCATTTTAGTATCATTACCGAATGTATACTGATAAACAGGGGAGCCTGTCCCCCACAAATATAGCTAGGCTACGATTCGCGCCTTGAAAATAGCTAAACTAACGATTCGTGACCATAGAAAAACTGGAAATTCACGACCTAAAAATAGCACATTGGCAATTGCAGCCAAATGGCTTGGCGGACTTAAGCTAAGGACGAAGCTGACTAGTTGCGTCCATAAAATAGTAAAACTAAGATTCACGCCTTTAAAATGGCTCGACTAACCGTTCGTACCACTAAAATTGACTAAACTGATCAATTTAACCTCACCAAGCCTGTGCGGACAGCTGTCTGTGGAGATCTGACTGTGGAGACATCTGTCTGCCTCCACCTTACCAACAGATTGACTCCCCCCTCCTTCTTGGTTACACGCACACCACAATTGGTTGAGATGACTATTCGCATTCTATAAAACGGCTTGGCTGACTCTAATCACGTACTAATATTGGCCAAATCCGGAACCTAAAAATAGCTGTACGGACAATTCGCGCTTTGAAAATGACGATTTAACGAGCAAGAGGCTCAATCTTTGTACCGGTCTGACAATGGCGACTTGATTCTTCCCGAGAACTGCTATTCTATTATTTTACGATCAAACCAAATATTTTAGAAAGAGCTTTAGCCTCGAAATTTTATTTTGGAAAGAGTGAAACAAATGGGGGTATAAAAAAAGCAAAAATCCGTGAAATTTTGTTATTAGGGAGACATTTTTTGAATAAAAAGTAACGAAATCGTGGTTTCAATGGGCCAAAATCACGACTCTTGGTTTTTGAACAGGTCGATTTCGAACTAACAAAACCTGTTAAAAGGGGTTTTATGCACAGCTGAAGTCATGATTTTAGGCTTTTGATATAGCGTAAACCCCCGAGTTATGGTTTTGAAAAGGCAAAATCCAAGAAAATCTGGGTTTAAAAGGCCGAATGACCGCAAAATTGAGGCTAGAATGAGTATTCCCTCAAAATTTTGTGCTTGAAACAGTAAAATTCTATAAAATTGGATTTGAACTAGCCAATTTGCTTTATGAAACAGCCGAGCCTCATTTTTTTTAAACTAGCGAAAACTGTCGAAAATGTTTCTAAAATATGCTAAGGCCATGAAATTTGGTTCTTGTCAGAATGGGAATTACGCAAAATTCGGGATTGAATTGCTAAAATCCGTGGAATTGATTTCAAGGAGCAAAACACGCGACATTGGGTTATGGCGCGGTATAATTTTGGTTGAAAGAGCCAAAATTACGAGATTTTGTTTTTTAAACAGCAAATATTCGTAAAATTGGATTTCAATGAAGCCAGGTCCGGGAAATCGGGTTATGAAAGAGTGAAAACCCGCAGAATTTGCAGTTGAAAGAGCAAAATAATGACATTCTGGTTTTGAATGAGCCAAATTTAGGAATTTGGTTTTTGAAAGAGCGGAGTCCACGAAATTTGGTTTTGGAAAGTTTCGATCGGGCATTATTTGGTTTTGAATCAGACTGTGAGCCACATTTTCTGGTTTTTCGATGGAATGTTCTCGATTTCGGGCCGAATTTCCAGGATGTTTGTGAAATGAAGGCAAGAAGTGTGTGGGAGTCATTCATTGGGTGAAATTGCTGTCTTGACTTTCGACTGGAACTGGGGGCTGTTCTGTAAGATTTCAGTATTCCTAGGAATATCCTTTTCCACCCGTCCGCTCACACATCACATGTTGATTGGGAGGACGGGTGGAAAGAGACAGTGATAGTGACAGTTGAAAGTTATAGAACAGGCGCGCCCCGTACGTGGTTATTTCAATGTATCTCCGCTTTCGAGAAACGTAGGATACCATTCAAGTTTGTTTTACGCGTGTGAGGATACAAACAGTGTTGTCAAAGTACAGAGCGGATAAGCCCCTAGCTCCTGCCCGGGAGCAGTGGTGCACTGGTGCTACTGAGCTGTGATTCCCACCCCTGGCAAAACGGAGTCAGGGAGGAGACCCGGCTCACCAGGGCTGATGAGAACCGTGATGACGAAACGGAGGCTGGGGATGTTGCGGCTGAGTGCCGCAGCTTTGTTTTAACTTAAAGGTGCAATATGTTGGGCGGTTAGACCCAAGAGATGACAGGGACCAAAAAGTAGGACAATTTTGACCTTTCCCAGACACCCGAAAAATAAGCTCGGACGCTCTCAAAATTAGAACATGTCCAGGAGAAGTAACGACCCAAATGACAGATAAAGATGACTCACCAGCATGTATGTTCGTTCACGTGAGAATACGAGAATAATAATCGAATTTAGCCGACTAGAAGCGAAAACAACAAACCCTTACCTTACTTTTAGACGGTAAAGAAGAAGAAGACGAAGACTCGTCTTGAACGTCACCATCACCGTCCCCATCACCCAAAGTCCCGCCGCTCGACCCGGCCGAAGCATCCTGTCATGATAAAACACCAATGTAGCCCAAGTTTATTTTGAAAAAGCCATTTCACTCCCACGTACCATTATGGAATATTTCTTCCGAGGCTTTGGCTCTCTTTAAATTCGAAACGACAAGAGTTCTCGGTCGGAGAATCGTATAAGAATAACACCAAGGCGTAAGAAATGAAAAACGGCTGCCATAATTTCTGTCCCACACGTTATCCGTTTGAGACAGTTTGATCTCTCTGTTCGGAACCGTACGATTGAAAATACTCAATTCAAGCCGTGAAGATAATCGCCATAAGGAACAAAAAATCAAGTTAAACTTTGAATTTCCACTTCGTGAGTTTGTGAACAGATGGAGGTAGACCAAAGACCAAAGTAAAAAGTTGCCTTGTTGATGATAACTAACTAAAGTGCAAGTGGGCTGATTTCTTATCACTGACCTTCACCCATGATCCACGATCACCCTTCTCTGTTACGTTGCTGTTTTTATGCCGGTTGGCGGTTAGCATCGTTCCTTTTTCAATTTCAACCACTTCCACTTGGCATTTTTATGAATATTCTATTTCTTCTAACGAGAATCTTCTTTGTCTTCCCCAGCTTTTCTTTCTTTAACTAAACCCAGCTTTTTCTTGATCCCAAAATTTTGTTGAAGGAAATACTATAACTTAAATAAATATTTTCTGACCGCCAGAAGCTCCTCCAAGACATTGTCAGTTGTGAGATCTGTGGTTTTCGCCCGGAATCTCCGGGTTCTGGGGCTCGATCTCCGGGCAAAAAAAAGGGCTGAAAAAATTGCCAATTTTGCTACTCAATGACCTTCATAGGTAGGCCGAAAACTGGAATTGGTTATTTCACCATGAAATCGCTTGTGTAGTGTAATATATTTTATCACTAGTAAAACTACTCCTATCAGGGCCTGTGACAGTGGGACTAGGGACTAGGGTTGCCAGGCGCCCCGAAAAATTGTCCCGATTTCGAGCTAAGAATTGTCCCGCCAGATTTCTTTGCTCGATAACTATCTGCATGAAAAATGGGCGGGTGACGTCAGGTAGATGGATTTTTTTTTTTTTTTATGTAACGAAATGGCGATAAATAAAGTGATCACAAACGTGAATGATATAGATTAATAATAGACCCGTAAATTAATTTTTGTAAGGACAACTTCGACTTTAACGCCGTATCTAGTAACATGGGTGGAACTCTCTAATCCGTTTAGAATGTAGTCAAAATAGGCGTTGAAAATGGCCTCGATGGCCGAAAACTAGTTCCGCCAATAAATAATTTCGTGAAGAGGACAAAATCTTTCGTATTAGTGTCAGTACGCCAACAGCGCTTTTCTCAATTTTGGCCGCGTGAAACGTTTTTTTCAATTTCAGTCTCGGATTAGCGGGGTAACCCCTCCCACTAACCAGAAATTTTCACTTTTTCTAACTTTACCAGCAAATAAGCGTTTTTATCCTGTGAATTAGCTATGTTTCTTATTAACTTTTCTCGAGTTGGCGTTTTTCTTCCCTGGAAATTAGGGAGTTTTTTATTTTTTTTAAGCAGGGTCCAGGGAATTAGCCCTTTACTCAGTTTGAGCTGAAAAATTAGCGTTTTTCTTAAGTGTTTTTCTCAAAATTAGCCGCAAAACGGGGTTCCCCCCCCCCTAGACAATAAATTAACGGTTTTGCCCAATTTTAACTTCAAAGTTGCAAGAGTATTTTCATTTTTTGACGCAAATTGGGATTTTTCTCAATTCTAGCCGTGAATTAGTGATTTTCCTTCATTTTAGCCGCAAATTAGCGTTTTTTCTCAATTTTAGCAGGGTAGTAGCGTTCTCACCTGTTAATTCGCGAATTGGCGTTTTGCTCAATTTTACCTACAAATCAGCCATTGTTTCCATTTTTAGCAGGGAATAGCCCTTTCCCAAGTTGAACTGTAGTTTTTTTGTTTATTTATGCCAGGCTAAAATTAGCGAATTTCTCAATATTAGTTGCGCTGTTTTACATTTTAGTGTCCCACATTGGCATTTTGCTTTCAATTTTTGCTTAGCGTTTTTTGTTTTGGTTTAGCCTCGAACGAAAGCTATGCATTTGCGTTTTTTCATTTTAATCCGGGGTTTAGTGATTTTCCGCAATTTTAGTCGCGGGTTAGCGCTTTTTCTCAATTTAAGCAGCGCAGTAGCGTTTCTATCGCTTGCATTAGCGATTTTCTTCCATTTTAGCCACGAATTGGCGTTTCCTCATCTTCAGCTGCTGATTAACCATTTTTATAAAAGAGAATTAGCACTTTTTCACAATTTGAGCTGAAAATTAGTGTTTTTCTTAATTTTAGCCGCGCTAATAAAGATTTTTTCAATTTTAGTCGCGTTGTTAGTGCATTTCCTGAACTTTATCCGCGAATTTTCTCAATTTCAGCTGTGAAATAGCGTTTTCTGCTAATTTTGCAGCGAATATATTAGCATCTATTCTCTTTTTTATTTGCGAATGTGCGATTTTTCACAAATTTCAGTTGTGAATATGCCATTTTTGCCCAATTTTAACCCAAATTAGCGTCACCTCTGTCGATCTGTCAATATAGTATAGCCGTGTTTTTTTTTTTTTTTTTTTTTTTTTTTTTTTTTTCTTGTAGCAGTGAGAATACAGTGTTTGAGTTGACTTCTTCATTTTAGACGTGGAATGGCCGCCATTTCGCAGTTACAGCCACGCACGGATTTAGAGCCCCGTGTCAGCAAGTTGCAAATTGCCACTCAGTACATAACTGCGCTTAAGAACCTAACGAAACTGGGGACGGTGTATTTTCTCTATTTTAGCCGCTAATTTTCCTCAAGAACGCGGGAATATCAGTCTTGTTTCAGTCGCCGTGGTGTAAGGGTGTAGAGCTCAGAAATGATGTCGGAGTTGAAGTGTGGAGTATGCTTAAAGAAGTATGCCAATAATGCTTATAAAGTGGAATGTGCAGGCTGTAAAGTGAACTGCCACATAAACTGTGTTGAATTATCTAAGGATGAGTTTTTGGCAAGGCGAGAAGTAAAGAAGATTTGGCGTTGTGTGTTGTGAGGGGTGGGAAAAGGAGAGAAGGAAGTCGTGTAAACTTGACTCTTCAATTGATTCAGGTGATATGGGCCAGTCAATATAAACATCAAACATCGCAAATATGCATGTAATTGGCTTTTCTTTTGCACATTGTAAGGGCCAATGAGAGCAGTTAATACTCAAGTTTGCAACCTTCAAAACCTTGTGCTCAACTCGTGGCACTCGAAAAACCACGAAATTCCATCAATTTTTTAGGTTGTTAAACAAAAATACCAGAAGAAAGCGTTTTTCGAGCATGACCACAGTATACATTGTTGAAGCCAACTAAATTTGCTACAATTTAAGCCCAGTCCGAGCGTCCTACGTTTGTTATTTTCGGAAATACAGCCAATCAAGAAATATGTAATATCGCCAAAATGCGAGATTTTATTGATATGGTTATTTTTCAAGACCCGTAGCACTCAAACATAATGGTCCTACAGAATATCCACTCGAGAATAATTCTTAGGCAGTAGCTCAATTTGAATCTGACGCTATTGCCTAAAATTTATTTTCGCGTGGATATTCTATAGGGCAAGGTGACTGGTACTTGGTTGAGCAAAATAATAGGGGTGATTAAACATCCAAAATGCAACAAAAATTGTCTTATGACCTAGGGTCCGATTTCCTTTCCTAGTCGAGATAATAGATTTTTTCACGTTTTTCAGCACATCACTGGTTTTCGCAAGAAAAAAAGCTGTAACTTGGGAAGCATGCGTCCTAGGTTAAATCCAATGACACCAAAGAAAAGAGCACACTTTTTTCTGTGTGAGTAAGGACATTTTGTCCAAAGTTAGCGAAAGATTCTTGGAGTAAACTTGGAAAATATCAGGATGTTGTTAAAAATGTCAGTTTTTGACAACTGTTCAAAGCTAGACTACATTAGCCATGGTGCTCCCAGCGCCCGGCAAATTCCTCTAAAGCTGTGTGAAGTAACTTGGTTTAATACTTCATGCCTATTGTCTTCCCCATTTCATCATGTCATAAGGCTGAGGGTGTGTCCGTCAACCTGTTGAATGATCCGTCAATGAGAGTATTGCAAGTTAAACCTGATGTTATTGCTCATTGTAACTCAATTAGTATTAAATTCTCTTTCAATAGCGTAGTTTTTCAGTTGTTGGCGGTTTATAGGTCATTCGATAGAGCTCCATTTTCCTTTATTGGGGGCTTGGGTGAAGTTTTGTCGGTTGCTGATAAAAACTCTAATTTAATTTTCTGTGGTGACATTTTATCTCAAACTAAATTAAGTAATGATTATTTGATTACTCTTGCTGAAAATGGTCTTAATAAAGTTATGAACATCGCAACTAGGAGAACTAGTTTTTCTGAAACGTGCAAAGATCATATTTTTCACAAAAGTCCGCATGATTTTAGAAGTGAAGGGTACATTGTAAGCTATGACATTACTGACCATCTTCCAATCGGGCTGTTATTGTCAGTTGAACAATATTTTTGGAAAAAAGTAAATGTTGCCTTAAGGAAGATACTGAAAAAAAAAAGTAGTCAAACTTGATGAATTTATTGCTCGTGTAAGTAGTGAGTCCTGGACTGATGTTTTGAAGTAAGATGTTGTTGACGAAGCGTTGGATAGTTTTTTAAAGGTTCTAAAAGATTGTTTGTGTGCTTTTTCGAAGATGCGGAAGCCCATTAGTAGTAAAAACAGGAGCTGAAGAGTTGGATTACAAAGGGGATTGTGAATTCTATTAGAGAGAGAGAGAGAGAAAAGTTGCGTTGCAAACTGAAAAAGTCTAGTAGTGATAAAGCGTTAACGCATTATAAGAGGTGTAGAAATATTCTTAATATGTGCATTAAAAAAGCAAAAATAATGTATTTCAAAGAGAATGTTGAATTAGCAGGGAGAAATCAGAGAGAGATATGGAAGATAATTAGGGAAGCAACGAATACACCTAAAAGCGGGGCACATTTTTTTTGTACTGATATGATAGACAGTAATGAACTTGCCGCATTCACTACTTTTTGTCTTTTATTCCTATTTTCTGGAATGGTAATGAAACCATCCGACGCTGAACTCAATTCCACCCCGAAGGAGACAAAGTACACAAAGATTTGAGAGAACGCTCGCCTCGCGATAACATTCGATATGCACTGTTCAAAGCCCAATGCGCGACTGCGGTAGGTAAACATTGAGAGATTGCCAATTCGCGGCCTTCTGGTGAATGCAAATTTAAGGCTAAAATATAATGGAAAAGCGCTAATTCGTGACTAAGAGTGAAAAAACCCTCTAATTCGCAGCTAAAATGAAGAAAACTCTAATTCGCTTCTGAAATGGAGAAAATATCCAATTCACGGCTCAAATTAAGACAAAATTAAGGTGTGAAAAAAGCGCTGATTCGCGGCTAAAACTAAGAATGAGCCGACTGCGTACGGACATTCCAAAAGAAATCGTCTTTTGGTTTTTTTTTTACTAATAAATATCAAGATTTTGTACGCCGCGTTCTGTCGATACAATCGACCCAGTTTAGAGTTTCGAACCCCCCCCCCCCTCCCACCCTCAGGACCGATTCCAGTGTGCGCCCCTGTCAAAAGGTCTATACACACTCAACGTATAAACGTTATTCACCGAGAGATGCAGGAATAATCTGAATAATCACATCATTCCCCAGTAATCAGATATCCGGCGAACTGTTTTTTTTCCAAATACCACCTGACAAGTCAAACTGCTGCTGCCACCTGCTCGCAATTTAACGAACTGCAGTTCACTTCAGAAAACAATCAAGTAATGACCATCTTGATTTACATTCAGCTTTTCTTTTATTACTGTTGACTACCATAATATTATTTCTTGTACGAAGTCAACTTTTTTTTCACTGGAAATGATTAATTATCGGCTCACTATATTTTCTGTTAGTATAGAGCCTTCGCGCTATCAATGGTGTAAAAGGAAATACGACCTTGCATCCGTACATCAAGATAACTGTGATACTGTGCGTCAGGGGTTGCGCCTCTAAATTAATGAAGAAATGGACAACTAAACGTTGAGTCTGAATAAAGCGAATTAGAGGCGAGCAGCGCTGTGACAATTGCAAGAGCAAGATGATTTAATACAGTATACAGTCGAGATCAAAAAAATGTAAAAACCTCTTGATTACAAGGGAGCTTGAGTTCAGTTTTGTTATTTTAGTGCGTTTTTGCTTATATATTCTTACTTTTTTTTTTCGCGAAAATGCTGAAAATTGACGAAATTTGTGAAGTGTGCGATTGCACCCATAAATTATAGCGGCTGGTCTCTTTGTCCTCACAGGGAAATTGCCTTCAGATTGTGAAGGCGTTCATCTCACGTACATCGTTAGGAGTTCTAGCGAGCGAGGCCAATTGTTTGAGCGTTACTAAAGTCAAGTGTAGTAATTGTAAGACATGAGTCATATAGCTCAGGTACTTCCAAACACGTTGTTGCGGACTACGTTGCGTGAGATGTAAGAGGGCGCATCAGTGTCTGTGACACGGATATCACCTCCCTCTGTATTTCCCACACACCTCGACACGCTATAGGTCCCCTCGAAGGCCAGGATGTGTGTCGGAAGGTTCCAAAATAATAGGTTCTTTTAAGCAGTTCCCCCAGGCAGTCTCCATGAGTTGGCCCAACACATCTCGCACTTCATTGTGCCGTCGGGTCATGAGCCCACCAGTTTTACAGCTCATTGCGTGTTCGATGGAGAATGTACCTCCACAACCATCACAATTGGAAGGGGTACCTGTCGGAGAGGGCGCATGTATCGTAACGCGAGGGCATCTCTGAATTGAGTTGGTGACAAGTCAAAATGTTGCCTTTTTATCGGTAAAACCGAGAGCCACCCCGTCGACTTGCTTCCAGAGAGCTTCTGGATAGAGCGTTCCACTGCCCTCCTGCGATTTTCAGGAAAGTCAATGAGTATTGCTTGAAGAAGCGTCTCCTCCTCTCCTTCTCTTCTCTGAACTGTGGCTTTCATCTCTGCACCCAATGTTGCAAGATGGTGCCCGATGACGAAATTGGAGTCACCCAACCGGATTGCATCTGCCAACACTGAAGTTCCCGTTCGTGATGTCTGAAAGAATGGCTGGGCTGTAGATGCCGGATCTACAGCCTCCCTTCTTGACAGGTAGCGAAAATAAATCTTCTGGTGTCGCTTCCCCCTTGATCACTGCTGGTATGAAAGAAGACCTAATGGCTCTTTTCAGGTTCACATAGGTGTTATCGTTGCCTTGGACCACTCGTTGAACAAATTGCCACCGGAATTGCACGGACTTCACAAATGCGGCGTAAGCAGCCTGTGGTTGTGATTTACCTGCTTGGGACAACTTTTCCACCAACTTGATCCAGCTTTCAACTTTGGAATCTAGAAAGCTCTGTTTCATCCCTTCTTCTCCAACATAGCCCCCAAGAAATCGCTGACCAGTCACAACCTTTATACCAGAGCCTGAAAAAACAGATTTCGCATTCTCCACACAGTCAGGATGTACAACAAGGTATGACTTCTGACCTTGAGGGAAGTACCCATAATCTGGTCCCAGCTGTTGAAGCTTATCCCACCAAGTCTTCAGATCAGCAATTTGGCCTTGGGCTGAACTGTCGTCCGCGTACCAACATTGGACCACTCTTGAGTCTTCTAATTGGTTGAAGTAGTTGTCTACTTGTACTTCTACTACAAGTAGACAAGTACTACACAACAGTATACACCCTGGGTTGCCAAGCATAGCAGACAAAACCGAAGAAATTTCGCCGCTGGCTTGGCCAGTCTTGGCTTACGGCAACGAAGAAAAATTATAAAACCGTACCGATTCGTTCTTTCCCGGAAATGCACGCACCAGATATCCTCTTTTTTTCTCTCGTATACTCATCAAGCCACACAACGTGTGAGACAACAGGGTGTTTAAACCAACTTGTTCAGTTTCAATTACCATTACAATTCCTTTTGTAATAAGAGAAAACCATTCCCATTACCATTCCATGGTATTGGTATTTGAAAAATTCAATTACCATTACAAGTAATTGAAAAGGAATGGCCCAATTCCTTTTCAATTACAAAAGTAATGGGAAGAATATTTCCAATTACTTTTTTGTTTACATCCAATTCTTTTCGAATATTAGGCATTTCTAAAGCCCAAAAAAGACTAGACGAGTGTTTTGAGTGATCCCGGTCAAGTTTTTGAAAAGTCGGTATGGTATCGAAACCTAGGCCGAGCGAGACCCTTAGTGGTAGACTCTCTTGATTCTCACGAGGGAGTGTCAGTAATTTCCGACACCAATTCGATCGTCGATTTATTTGTGTGTGTTCTACATCGAAAAATATTAGACTCGTGTCTTCCAAAACTTGCCAATAAGCCGCTGTGGGAACCCAAAAAAGTCGGAATTTCGAAATTTTGTTTTCTGACAAATTCGAAGTGTTTTTGCAAGGAAATTAGTGAGAAAAACTGGAAAAAAATATTTTAAGAAATCCCAGAGCCGTAGTTCTTGATTTAACGTAGGAAATTACACTAAAATACGTCCTTCTACGAACCTTTTAATTTTTTTCAAATATGAAATACGCATCATTTTTTAATTCAGCCCCACAAGAAACCGTAAATCACAAATTTTAAACGAAAACGTACACAGTATTCATTTTCCGCTCAATGACCCTCGAAAATGGACAAACGTTATTAGTGCGGTGTACCACTCACCATTGATTTGGTGATGGTGCTAAATAAAGCTAATGTAGTGGAGTAGCGGTTTTTTATTTAATTTTTACCCGTATAGCCCTTTCGGTCGTTAGATGATTGGTATGTAAACTATTCATTTATTTAATTAATTAAACTATTTTATTTCCTTTCGCGGTTGCTTTCTTCTATTTCTAAATCAATTTTTCAATATTGCTTGGTTTAGTCAAAAGCTTTTGTTATGGTTGTCAAATGTAACTCACTCCTTCAAGATTGACAATGTAAAAAAGCTGCTGAACTGAAACGCTATGAACCGCTGCAGGGGGCGGAAAGATGGCGGGCGGAATCCACTTTTTGCGGGAAAATAAAGGATTAGTATAAGTTCTCCGAAAGAACTCGTTAGTCACTTACGAAAAAGGTGAGTATTAGCCTTAAGAAGGACCAATTTTTCGAAAGACATATTCTCCAAGCCTTCGACGTCGTGGGCTGTTGACGATCCCGGCAAACGAAAATAATCTTTCAACTGGAGCTGAGATGCTAATGGAGTGTTATACTTCAGAGACACTCTCTCTAGCAGAGGAATTTTTTTTAAAGACATCAGAGAGGAGTCTGTTTCTTGTAAGTAACGGAGTAGCTGCTCCGTTACTGGGCTGACTGGTTCAGAAGTCAGATTCCGTCTTACACCATCTTCCATTTCGTCATCTGGAATTGCCACCTCATGATTAACAAGTTACATAAGCGTATATTGCTAAAGAGCTTAACATGCCTATGCTCTCGAAGTCTAAGAAATCGTCTTTCACGTTCGACTTGGACGTCCTAGGTATGGCCAGGTTCAACAACGAAGCCTCCTCGTGCAAACGCTTCGAGACCAGATCAATAATTTTACTCTCGGAAGTAAATCTAGCGCCTTAATTTTTTTTAATTGCACAGAACCATCTGATTTTCATTTTGGGGCAGAGGACAAATGCCACCATAGCATCCTCAACTTCTGGAGCAAGGATAAAGTAGTCATGAAACCTCTCAACTAATTTGTTTTCCAATTCCTTTGACGTGGAACCTAAAACATAAAAACACTGGGTTCCTATGCAAGCGATTAAATTTTACCTAAGAGCCTCCAAACACGGGGCAGCTTTGAAGCGCCACTGAGTGGCTCCACAGTTCACCACTGCCGACCACTTATTGGCGTTTTACTCAGCCCTATACAGAATTATTTATTTTTCTATTACTCACTGAGATACTTGAGATTCCCAAATATCGCCATCTTCTTTAATTTCACTCTCAAAGTCACGAGTGACGGGATAAGGGACCCAAACAACAAATTTTAAGTTCTCTGCAGGTGATCGAGTGTACTGGCAATGGGTTGCATTAGCTGTTTATATTCCTCTAGGTAGGCGATATCGGTGGAGGTGAACTTTGGGATTTGAAGTTTCTCGCACAAAACACCCAGTTTATCTTTGTGCTGGAGGATTCGGGACACCGCGTCGAATAATGAGTTTCATCGCGTAACGACCGGAGTAATGACGGATGAACCCAGTGTATCGACGATTATTTCTGACTGTTTTGGCCAGCTACTTTTCCTCCATATCGCATTGCATTTTTCTATTGCCTGTTTGGAACAATTAAGTAACACATTGTATGTGGCTTTTCCGTTCATTTAAAATGGCTCAACTTACTTGCTTATGCTTCATTTTGACTTCGACGTCAGTCTCTACACATTTGTTAAAATCCTTTGTAGCTAATAGGTTTAGAGTATGGCTACTGCAACGCCGGTGTTTTGGTAGTCGACATTTTTTAAATGAGGAAGTTTCACATTTTCCAAAAATATTTTTTTTCGATTAGGCATATCAATATTTCCATGTAAATAGATGAATAAAAATTTAAAACCCTTCGGAAATATTTTTTTTTCTTAACAAAAGTTGGCATATTTGAAATCCCGCCAAAACGAACATTTTCCGCTACGTAATATCCGTTGTATTCTCTGTCCTTTTCATGCCTCTAAATAGCTCATCTGTTTACCCTCCATTATTTTATTATCGGAGAGCTCTAGTAGAAAATAAGGCAAAGAAACACAACAAACCGCTCTCCAACAGCAACGTTACAGGCGGATTTTTTTCGGAAGGCGCATATGACACAAACATGCTAGCTGGCGTGTTTGAAATGACCTAAAACTTCAAAAATTGCGTATTTATTAACTGTTGGGTTGTTCTACGAACGGATCACGATTTATGCTCTATTTTAGCATAAATAAACCTTAAAAAATAAATTTATGAATAAGTTCTGACCCATGAAACTTCCTCATTGAGGCATTTCTTCGTCCTCAGAAGATTCCTCTTCCTCATTTATGCTATTGGCGTTGAGCCCGAAATCCTTGAACGCTTTTAGGAAGTTTGCTCCGTTGTCTGTGACCGTACAAACTAGGTTGGAGTCATTGAGGAGAAAATCCTCGTTTATTTCGTCTATTAGCTCGGCAATGCGTTCTCCTGAATGAATGCCTGTAAATCTCCGGCACGCAAGAGCTACAGATTTTCTCTCAAAAGAGTCGTTGAGCCAGTGACATGTATAACCAATGAAACTACGATGCGAACCTGACCACACGTCAGCAGTAGTGCAAAAAAAAATGGTTCCGACTAATTTCTTCTTTTATTAAATTCAATATTTGCTGAAAACGATCATTTATTTTGTTGGTCAACTTTCCACGGCTCATGACTGGTTTCCTGATTCAAGAAACAAATTTCTGAACGACATCTTTTGAACAGTCGCGAGCGGGAGTGTAGCGTCAACGATGATGTCAATGACTCTCTCGTCGAAGTTCCGAACGTTTAAGCGACCGGAATGACCCAGACAGCAAAATGAATCTCATAACATTATAGAAATGTTACCAAAATGTTTCACTTGAAAATTTGAATTTTACTGAAATATTTCAAGAAATGTTCTAGAAACATTCCTATGTCCGTTTTTATGCATTTTTTGAAATGTTTCTATCAGAACAAAGGAAATATTTCAGTTGTGTATTACGGAAATATTACACAAACGTTAATTGGCAAATGTAGCAATGTTCCTGTAACATTATATGAAACGTTTTAGGAATGTTATAAATCAAAATATGGAATGTTTCAGTACGGTTTCAAAGGGATGTTTCCAAAATATTAATAAGGGAACTTCCGTAATATTTCTGTTGCACTACACAAAACATTGCTACAACCTTTCGTAGCAAATAAATAATTAGGTTTTTGAAAATTCAAGGTTTTTCAAATTAAAGTTGACATCCTGAAACATCTCAAGAGACAAATTTTCATAAATTAGATTTCTTCAAGGTATCTATACTCAATCAAGTTTCTGATAAATAAAAAGAATGGTTCGTTGTTCCACGTAAAAACAAAAATTTAATTGTAATGCATTACAATTGCATTGCTTTTCTCTTGAAAACTTGAATATTTCTGAAATCTCATTTCATTAATCTTGTTGTATGTAATTCACCGTGGAAATTCTGTGAGACAATTACGGAGAATTTAGCAGGTGACGTTACCGGTAGGTAAAGTGTGCACCCAGCTTACTTTTCTCTAGATAATCTTGTGGGGGCTGCTCGTAGCCACTCACTGACCGCTTTTTTCAATTCCTCCACAAAGAAGTCGGTGTGACGACTTCTTACGGCGTCTGAAATAAAGATAAAGTTCACTTGTATCCATGTTTAAAAATAAAATAATAATAAACCTCATACGTACTAAAAATACACTCTGATAAATTTAGGTCTGCATTGAGCTTTGAGCCAACATTTTTCTCAAAAAGGTATAATCTCGAGAACCATCCTTTAACGAGAAACCCGACTTCGAAATCTGGATAAGTGATAATTATGCAAAATTCGGAGTTTGAGACTGATTATCGTGTCATCACATGCGGGTAAAACTCAAAAAACTGCACTATGCTTTGTTCATAGAAATGTGAGAGCTTTTGATACATTGCTACGGACGATTTTATGGTTTTATGGGTAATGGGGTGAAAACCCTGGGACATTTATGTCATGTACGTCACTAATCGACATCAACACTCGAACTCACCTTATGCTCCTAAAATTAATGTATTACAGATAAACTCTGTTCAAAGTATTATATCGTACAATGGGCATCCTCCTTCCACCGAAAAATACCAATAAAAATAAAGCGGATAAGTTAGATAAAATAAATAACTCGAGACGTACGTACCTGATATTGTAAAATGCAGATGCAAGTCGCTGGTGCTCTCCAAGATGAACTCACAGATTCAAGCAATAAAAGACACACAATGTCACAAACTTTTTGCTTTAACAAAATTTGTTTATTACGCGAAGTCGAAGAAGAGCAAGCAGATGATGAGGGGAAGAAATAAAGTATTCAAATAAGTAGTGGTCTGGTAGAAAAAAAAATTGCCAATCATCCTCGATTTTAGAGCCCCATATACACAGTTCACCTGAACTTTGGAAGGTGAAAGGTGAAGATTACAAAGACTGATTTCTTTTGCATTGACTTCTTAAAACGTAATTTATATAACCTCACATCAGCTATAATATCCAGTCCTGAGAGTTTGTGCCAATAAATAAAAATGCTTATTAACTATTTTTATTACCACTGAATCATTAATAATTCAATAATAAAAGCAGCGGTGACAAAAAAGGAGAGCGTAGCGGAGAAAATTTTCATATTTGTTTTCAATGGAAATGTTTCTTTCAAATCTGTGAGGGCGAATAGGAGAGTGGTGAAATTTCTAGGCTCACTTTATCAGCCTAGAGGGGCTCTCCTCTAAGCTCTTTTCTTTATTCACCGCTCCTATTATAAACATGTACCCTTATTCACGTTTGTTTGGACTTAACGAGAAAAAAAGGCTTACCCCACCTTCATGTTGGATTTACATAAAATCTTATTTATGTGAAATCCGGGTAAAGAGTTCGACAAATGGGTTATATGAAACATTCCCGTAACGTGGAATATGAAATTATTTCAAACATTCCATTGGAAACATTCCCGTAACGTAGAATATGAAATTATTTCAAACGTTCCATTTGAAACATTTCGGTAACATTTCATACAAAATATTTCATCTCGTGTAACCTGAGGCATTGCAGTAACGTTCCAGAAACATTTCATTGGAATATTTCCATTGAAATGTTAAAAACATTCTTAGATGCTGTCTCGGGACTGTTGGCAGTTGCCTTTGAAAGGCGATACTCCTTATATTTGTCCGGGTGTCGCTTTAGGTGTTTTATAAAATTAGAAGAAACACCCCGTCTTCCTTTAATCGTTTTGCTGCAAGTGGCGCACTTTGCAGATAATTTCTCTCGATCTGTATGAGCGGTGTGAGATCTGCGGGTGTGTACTTCCCGCAGTATTTTCTATTTCTTGTTGCCGTTGGTAAGAAACGGTTTTTCAAAACTTCTCAATATATTTTATTGACGAGATTAAATTATACTTCCTGTTTTAACCATTAGGTGCACCGTTTGGATTACGTTTTAGAGAAATGAGCTGATCCATTTGATTGGATGGAACGTCCCATGCCGCGATCATCAGATATGCGTGATCTTCACTTCGAAGACCAACACTTCATGCCTCCAACTCAACCTGGAGGGAGACCGCTGCTTTTTAATTACGTTATTCCTATGCTTTAAGCTCTACTTTAAGTAGTTTCAGTGCTAGTATTAGCCGGCATCTACCCACGTCCACTGATGTGAACCACGGGGTCTTCCTCCTGTATCACCTTCTCCTTCAGACCATCAATTCCAAAATTCATTGCTTCCTCAGGGACGCCAGTTTGTAAATTACGGAGGAGTAGTATTCCTTTATATGTATTGCGTCAAAAATTGATTATGCGATTCATCCCACTTCTACTCCAAGCTCCATGATTGGGCACTAATTACTATCTAAGCTACCATCATATACGCCATCACTTCTGCTTGTGCGAGCCTAACTGACTATACTTTTGGTGTCCTCAGTTCCCTCTTTTCCTCATTAAATTCACGTGATTCTTCTCAGCCATCGACTTCATCCACTGATAATTCAGCCAATTAATCGGTTCGTCTTTCTAATTGTCCAAAGTACACGCAACTAGCAAGATTCAAATGTTGAAACTCCTTCACTAACAAGTTGAGAAAAAAAAACGCGTAAGTTTGGCTCTGGGTAACTGACCAATATGATTGTTCGCAATGAATTTGAGTTCATCAGGTTTTTCACTGTGGTCTGAAATTATTGTTCTGAGCAAAACAATGGCGGATTTTGAGTGGAACTGGGCTAAATTGGTAGGGAATTCGTCGATGAGAGGCAGTGAGAGGGTAACCGAAGAGTGTAAACGGTGAGAGGAGTCCTTAACAATTATTTGTATTTATTTAATTTTGTTCGTGGGGGGGGGGTGGAGCAGATTACGTTGGGCGTTTACCAGACGTTTTGGGGGTTGACCAGCTGTATGCACAATATTCTCAAGATTGCGCCGGCGCCAGGGGGTCTCTCAAAAATTCGAAAGCCTCTCTTAAATTGAAAAACCAACAGTCCGCCTCCGGAAACCAAAATACCATGTTATGTACGTAAACCTCACCTCCAGATCGCAATTAATTGTTTCCTCCGGAACCTCATTACAAGGCGACCTACAATACCTATAATTTTGTAAAATATTGAATAATGAAAGCCGTGATTCGTAATTCCCCCTCAAACTGACGTATTTTCACCCCTTTCTCAGAGCTGTTATGTTGTTCTTGAGACGTCCTTCTTGAGATCGTTGCAATGTCCATTGTTAATTCTCTTGAAAACCCTATAAGTAATTTTCCAATTATAAATTATAAACGTGAAGGAAGGGTTTTCCTTGTTGGACTCGGAAACCCGGTAGATCACCCATTGGAGGGGTCGAGATTCGAGGATTTAATACAGCGGAAAATTCTGTAACGAATTATACTCCTACACGCCAAAATCCAAAATTTCCGCTGAAGTAGGGCTTGTAAATAAGTGGGACCGACATGGCCGAAAAAGGAATGATAATGATCGATAATAAAATCCGTTAAGTGACATTTTTTGGGAAGTAGGATCGGAAATTTTGTATCGAAGTCCAAATCGGAATTACGAGGTCTACCTCCTACGCGAAGTATTCCTTGATTATCTAAAAACGGGTTCAAGCGTTGTAACTGAGGTGAGTAAGGTGTTTCTAACTTCATTTGTTTGTTATCACGACCAAAGTAATGATTTTGAGTGCCTTTAATTGCCGAAAGTAATGCTTCATTGTATTCAGGTATTGTCAAAGGACCCTTTTTCACATCCGATTTTAAATAACGAAAGAAACGAAAATACCAGGCAATTGTTTTTTGGAGTTTAACCAACGACGAAAATTTTTGAATGAAAGTTTCTAGTTTTGAACCAGTGAGAGAAGTCAGGACTACGCTATCCTTCTTTGTTTCTGACATGAACTCATCATCTTCTTGCTGAGAGACTGCGCTACTTGGCCAGTCGTTTTGATTACTCGACAACCAGGATGGACCGTACAACCAATCGAAAGAATTAAGAAAAATATCTGGATAGCATCCACGACTAGCGATATCTGCTGGGTTAGCATCCGTCGATACATATCTGAAAACGAGAGGATCGAGCAACGAATGAATCTGAGCTATTCTATTCGAAACAAAGGTTTTCAAAAGACTAGGATCGGAATTAATCCACTTCAAAACGGTTGTCGAATCACACCAAGCATAAGTTTGAAACGAAATAAAACGTTTTTCAATAATTTGACGCGAATAATGAATTAATTTAGACAGTAGAAGAGCGCCGAGAAGTTCTAGTCTGGGAATTGTTAGCGATTTCAAAGGAGCTACTCTTTGACGAGCGACGAGAAAAAAGGTTTGAACGGCATGATTGGAATAAGAAATCCGCAAATAAACAACTGCCGAGTATGCACTAAGAGAAGCATCCGAAAATCCATGCAATTGCACTTCGAGAACGTTTAAAGTATTTACGAATCTAGGGATGGTGAATTGATGCAGAGACGAAAGTTGTTTTGAAAATTTGCCCCAGGTTAAGAGTAAATTTGTCGGTAAAGGTTCATCCCAACTCAAGGTTTGCTGCCAAAGTTTTTGAATGAAAATCTTGATCCAAATAACAACTGGACTTAAAATACCGAAAGGGTCCCAGATTTTTGCCAGAGTGGAAAGTACTCCTCGTTTTGTGTTAACGATTTTTAGATGTTCAAAATCAAAAGAAAAGCAATCTTGGCTAGAATGCCACTGAAGTCCGAGAACTTTAAAGTTATTCTGAATTTTACCGATATTGACGCAGTCATTTTCATCTGTTGGTCCCGAAAGTTCGATTGTTTTAAGTTGGATTTCCACCCTTTTGGATTAAATCCTCCATCGCGAAGAAGTGCATTGATTTGATTTTTGAGCTCAACTACTTCATCGATGTTTGAAGCTCCAGTAATGATGTCTACAAACAGATCTGAATTTAGGGCTTTAGCCGCTAATGGATACTTATCCTTTTCCTCTTCTACGAGACGTTGGATAGTCTTCATGGCCAAGTAGGGTGAAGAAGTCTGCCCGAAGGTCACTCGTGTGAGTTCAAGTTCCTGTAACGGCGCGTCTGGACGTTCTCGATATAAAAGAGACTGAAATCGTCTGTCGACAGGGTTTACGATTATTTGTAAAAACATTTTCTCAATGTCGTTAACTAAGACAATTTTATGAAAACGAAAATTGATTAAGATTTCTACGACATCTTTATGAAGTTTTGGACCACTCAGCAAACTGTCATTGAGCGAATAACCGCTGCTAGTTTTTGCCGAGGCATCGAAAACAGGACGAACCGGTGTCGTTGATGATTGCTCTTTGACAACAGGATGATGTGGTATAAACCTTAACTGCGTTGAAATTTTCATCTGTCGATGGTACGAGGTACCCGAGTCTTCTATAGTCTGAAACAACACTATGGTACGCCGAAGCCAAGTTGGGATTGATTTTTAAACGATTTTCAAGTTTGAAAAGTCGAGACTGAGCTACAGTTTTAGACTCACCGAGGGGAACAAGGGGTTGGCGAAATGGTAACCTTACTATAAAACGACCCACGATGAGTGGGTAAACTTGATTCACTAGTTTTTCCGATGATGACCCAGCCGAATATGGTTTCTAAAGCTGAAGGAAACCCATTTAATTTTGCCCCAGTGACGATATCTGTGTAAAGATCTGCCCCTAAAAGGCAATCAATCGAAGAAGGTTTATAAAATTCAGGGTCACTTAATTTCAAGTTTTTCAGATGGCTAAATTTTGAAGGATGTTTCACCGTTGGAAGAAAATTTGAAATTCGAGGTAAAATTAAAGCAGAAGTTGTTAAAACGAGTTTTTCAGGTTCATCATCGATGGGCTTGATTTGAATTGAAACGAGACCTTTTATTTCCTTGACAGGAGTTTGCCCTATTCCCGACATGGTAACGTTAACGCGACGAATTTTCAAGCCTAGGCGATTGGCACATTCAGCAGTTAAATAGCTGGACTGGGAACCACTATCTATGACTGCTCGAATTTTTTGAAATTTACCCGCTGAGTCCAAAATATGAATTAAGGCAGTACCTAGAATGATGCCTGTTGATTGGGAAACGAGACTGGTTAACGCGGTAGAAGATTTAGGGGCTTCTTCTTTTGTATCTGACGAAGTAATATCCGAGTGTAAGAGAGTGTGATGCTTCCCTTGGCATTCGTAACACGTAAATTTTGAAAAACACTTTTCCGACTTATGATTCGTCCGAAGACAGTTGATACAAAGGCGTTTTGATTCGACAAAGGACATTCTTTCCTTTTGCCCGAGAAGTTTGAATTTGGAGCATTGATAAAGTGCATGATTCCCTGGCAGAATAGACATTTTACCTTATTGTCGGACGACAGAAATCAATTGACTCGGCATCAGGATAATTTTGAGCTGTGACAATGATTGAAGCGATTTCGTTGGCTGCCTCACCTTTCAATGCTAACTTCAAATAATGAAATTTGTTGATTGATGGAATATTGGCATCTTCCCCGATGAGGGAATTCATCGGGAATCCGGGGATGAATTCAGGGGCCGAGACGAGTCTACAGTAGGTCTAATCGTTTGTCGTCCCGGAATACTCCGAGCCGCACGAAATTTTGCAACCTCGCACGACAACTCCGGACGACAAACGAATAGACCTCATGCCCGATCTCATATTCCTAGGTGTTTAAACCGCATATACTGTATACATAATGAAACAAAGTGATAATTACAAATTTTTAACAAATTTGAGAGCAGAAGCCCCCCAGGGAAAAGTTAAAAACCTACGCCCTTTCATGAGAGCTTGTTCGTAATTGAATAAAGTAAGAATTGCAGAGGCCAAAATGCTTCAGGACCGTGTCTTATCAAAAGCGACGCGACTTGTAATCCATATGACTTTGGTAAAAACCATGCGTTTTTATTAAACCAGTTGTTGGTAAAATAATTCGTCATCTGTAAGTGTACCAAAAAAAATCATTAATAAGTCATTAATTATAATCATGGGTAAGGGGCAGGAGTAGAACTTAACTTAGTACATATACATATTATAATTTTCTAATGAAATATATGGGCAAATCGCTCAGACTAAAACTATTCGATGAAGAGAAGAGCTATGAGGACGTTTCCTCCACTGACATCACGTTCTGTAAACATCGGTTCTGTAAAGGACGTCGTCCGTTTTCACGCAGCTTTTGCTCCGAGAGTAGTAGCATTCTTATCCAAACAGTGAAAAACAGAGCTGTTGCTGTTGGTATTATTTGATGTCATACGCATTTTTTTGCTTGTGGTCAGAGGGACAATAGGAGGCCCAACCTCACGGCATGCGGTGTTGACGTCCTTTTCAGAAGCACTCGTTTTTGTGCTTCGTGAATCAGTTTAGCTTCTTTTTGTAATAGAAACAAGAAATGAACGCAATTCCTTCACGGCAGCGTGCTAATGCGTGGTCGGTGGTCCACGTTTTACTACTCGACGCTTGACCTGTAAGCAAATTTTTACATTAAAGGCCGTTTATAATTTTTTTTTTTTTTTTTTGTGAATTGATAAAGCGGGGCTAAATCAAATGTATATTTATTTTTTTGCATTCACCGTTTCTCATACCAATACTCTCTAATTTGGGACTTACTGTCGATATCAGAATCGTACAGTTCCATTCTTATCCAAACAGTGAATTACAGTGCGTTTAGATTACAGCTGTTGGTATTGTTTGATCCCCTTAACATGTTACTTGGGTATTTATTAAGTTCGAGCTGAAGGGGACTAGAAAGCCCAACCGCACGGCATACGGCATTGACTGACGTACTTTTCAGAAGCACTCGTTTTTGTGCTTCATGAAACAGTTTAGCTTTTTTTTTATATAGAAGCAAGAAGTGAACGCAATTCCTTAACGGCAGCGTGCTAATGCTACACAGTCTCACGTAATTCATTACACATTTGAACTGAAGCCTGTCGCCTTTGAGGCATCAGCGGGAAAAGCGAGAATCTTTCCCTGTGCATGTGCTTTTGGTTCTCTAATTTTATAAAGAAATATACTATCAAGTCGTCAAATCGTTGTAGATTTTGACGGTAAACTCGTCGAAACTTGACCTGCATGCAAATTTTTAGATTTAGGGCTACTTATGCACTATAGACTAGCGAAAAACTGCGGAATAGACTAGCGAAACACTGTAGAAAACCAAGTAAATTGTGGAGCTTCGAAAATAATTCCGTACCTACTAACCAAGGTCCGTAATATTTTATTCTGCACAATATCTTCACTGGATTTTGTCGTCTTGTAAATTATTACTTCAGTATTATTGGACGTGGTCTTGGCGTGTTGGCTTAGCTCAGATAATCGGATCTGCTATTTTCGTAGTATCAGCAATAAAATGACAACAAGAATAGTACCGCAGAGGTAGAACTCAGAAACCTGACGACTATTCGAATTTGAGTCACTAGCACCTCTGTAAGTCTGTATTCAGACAGAAGAGAATCTGACAAGAAAAACGCATTAATCGTTAAATCAGCTTAAAAAATTATTTTTAATATTCTACTTTCTAATAAAGCTCACAAGTACTTATTCGAATGGTATAGTTTTATTAATTGTGTCTGTTTGATGAATGAATGGCAGTAACTCTACGAGTAATTAAGTAAATCCTAGAATATGAGGTAAACAGAAAGGGGTTATTTCACAAAACTAAACTATAATGTAATTCACAAATTTGTATCCTCCAGTAACCCGAATCATTCAGACTGTTTCAATTTAAATATGTAGCTCTCCTTTGACAAACTGAAATTAATAATAATACTGAGAGGAGCGAATTCGTTTTCTAATTAAGTACAAATGAAGATGAAATGTGAAACTACAGAGATTTCAATAAGTTAATTATTTAAAAAATAACTAATAATAAATAAAAATCTATAAAATTTACTAGATAACACATTGCTTTTAGCTTAAATAATAAATACTAAAGTCGGTGCTTTACACAACAAGAATATTCGCGTCAGCTTCATAACCTTCGTACCACTGTCACTTCTTGGTTTCGTCTTTGGTTCTAAGGATTATAGAATTAAAAATACAGTTGATGATTTAAGGGACCAACATTATAATTTTACTTCCATTTCTAAAATATTTATAATATGTGAATGAAACTTCGAAAGTTTAGAAGGCTGACTTGAATAAACTAATACCTTTTTTGAGAAATAAATTTTTCGTATGCACCAGTACTCGTTGTTCAAGAGTATGAAGAGGAGATTTTGCCCTCGTGCGCGCTTTCTTCTTTTTCAAAATTAGTGTAATTCTTTAGGAACTTGTACAGAAACCTGTGGTCTTACGACTACCAGCAGGGAAAGCACATGTTTCCCTGTGAATGTGTGCTTTTTGTTCTCTAATTTTGTAAAGAAATACACTATCAAGTCATCAAATCGCTTGGGCTGAAACTATTCGACGAGGACAGCGATGCGAACGTTTCCTCCCCTGACGTCACGTTCTGTAAACATCGGAAAACGTAAGCGCTTATTGAAAGGTCGTCGTCCGTCTTCACGCAGCTTTTGTTCGGAGAGCATTCACATCTAATCAGTGAAAAAAAGTGTGTTTAGTTTAAATCTGAGTGGTTTTTTTTGCTCTCCGTCCCATAGTCTTACGTATTTTTTAAAAAGTGCTGTAGGCGACGTGTGAACGGCACGTAGACGGCCCAACCACACGGCATACGGTGCTGACACACGTCATTCTCAGAAGTCGTTGTCGCGTTTCGTGAATCAGTTGTCTCTCTTTTCTGAAAGAGAAGCAAAAAACGAACGCAATTAATTAACGGTAGCGTCGTTTTGGCAACGTGTTACACGATCTCACTATTCATTGCCATCTGAATCCGAGCCAAGGGTTTGTGGACCGACTAGACGTTGGTCGATGATAGTGTTTCGTCTAGAAAACTATTTTCTCTCTCACTCTATCTCTCTCTCTCTCTCTCTTCACGGGAGTTTTCCCATTGAAGAGAGACCTGAGAAACAAATCTTGCTTGGAATTGCAATCGAAGTTCGATTTCAAACATGGCAATCGAACAAGGAAATCTACAATAATTTGTCATTTCGCCTAATTGTCGCCAAGGGGCTCATTTCTTATTTAATGAAATCCCTGATAAAATTTTAAACTCTTATCGATGTCAGAGAAATGAAGATGCCTCTCGATTGAAACAAAGTAATAACGGGTTTTAGACTGGGGTCGCCCTCCGATCTGCGATCAAACACAAGAGATGCGCAATAACACGATTTTTTTCCTTTCTTCAATTTTGTTTTTTTCCTTTTAGAAAGCAACAAAAGTCGTTCAGGGTCAATTAATAAAAATTGCGCAGTTTCTCCCTCCCCCTACCTTTTGTTGTGTATTCAATTTTTACAGTCGTTTGTTGCTTTTTTTCCTGTCAAAATAAATGCGTACTCACTGCTACTAATCTAAGAACGATTGTAGTAAAAAGGTCGTTATGAATGACTTCTGTCCTCGCCACCCTCGCCCTTTCTCTTGGTGATTCTTGTTTTTTCCATTCATTCACAAAATCTGCCTTTAGGTCAGTGAACTTTTATTTCGCGCTAAAAAAAATACGGCAAATTCTGTCGCCTGAAAAAAAAATTGGTCACATCCCTCTATGTGTTTTGTCTTTAATAGACCGAAAGAATCTTAAATGTGTCATCATTTTGCTTCTACTGGGACAGTTAACTATAATTGGCACGAGCGTTTTCGTTTCATAAGCTGAAAAAGCACCCTCACGCAAATCACCTTTGTCGTACGACGAAATTTCCCAGCCTCCTTGGGTGTATTTTTGAATCCGTTTCGACACAACTGTTAATATACTATGGTTGGGAGGCGAGTAATTCGGTTTTCCTTGCGCGTCGCGATGACAATTGGAATCCTCAATTCATCAAACAATCTTGATTTGGCTGCAAGAGCACTCAAAAACAAGCTTGGCCATGGGTCGTGCAATGAGGTTTTCGTTAAAATTGGTGAAGGGTTTAGTTAGAATAAAACCGAATATGTGATGCATTTTTTCATACCTGAGCTGATTTGGTCAAGAGTGAGGTCGAAGAGGGATGCTCGGAGAGTGAGTACAAGCCACGAACGAAAAATATATGTGTGGCCCGGCTCCAGCCGATGGTGGGGTACAAGACTTTTTTTAACCCTCATACTCGTACATCTCATGGACCATTACCTACCTCAAGCTCAGGTTAAAAAAAATTAACTGTGCGTTCAAGGTTATCTTGATGGATCCTGGGGTTTTAGTGCATTTCCTTTTGTTAAATGCCTATACCTTATTTCGGGTACTTGACATTGTAGGTTTTCTAACTGGATTCGGTACGCGAACTTTTGTCATTCAGAAGTGTTCGTCCAAGAAGTACAAACAGGGCAAAAGTGTGAGACCATTCAGGATTCCTTCCATAATTTCTCATATATGTATGCCCGACAACTAAACTGGGCGTGAAACGTTGAGCTTTGTGACTTTCTCGGAGTAATCGAAATTTCGGGAAGCGGAGCGTCCTTTAATGTTTCGGCTAATCTCGCAATCATTTTGGCCACGTTCAATTTGGTTAATGGAGTGCAACTTTTTATTCGATTTGATCTATTGCGCAACAAAAAGGGTGATTTAATCTTTTTTCGAGGAAGCGGATATGCACATGGCGTCATGTACGCCAGAGCTTTTGGATATGGTACTCCTGTGAGGCGCCTGTGTACGACGAAGCATTTCTAAATCGACGGTTATCACCACACCGAAGTGTGTCCCAACGCGTACATCGAAATTTGATGCCAAGAGGTAGGTGAACCGACATGCATTATGAACCTGCTTGTTGGTCATCAAATGATTAAATCGCCCTTTTTGTTGCGCACCAGATCAAATCAAACAAAAAATCGCACTAAATTAACTAGATTGGTCATGGAAGGCCCAGAGAACGCCGACAGAAAAGAAGTTCCTTGATTTTTTTTTTCTTCTTTTTTTAACCTCTTTTTCTTCTTTTGTCTTCTTTTCTTCTGTGCTCTTTTCTCTCTTGTGTGTGACATAAATACATAAACAAGACTTTACGACGGGGTTTGACCGGCTGAAAGTTGGAAAGTAAAGCATCGCGAAGTGTCAATTGTCAGTCACGCATGCATGACTTTTTGTATTAAAAGTGAATTAACTCTTGTTACAATGCAGCAATCTGTCATTTTAATACATAAATTTGAAGCATATTGAATGGGGCAACTTTCGGTGAAATGCGAGATTCCTAGCCCAAAACAAGAGGGGTGAAATATTTAGGTGTTTAAGGGGCAGCTTGTAATGCCGGCTAATTCCCGCCCGCTTAGATTGCCCCGTATCAGTCTTACAGGCAATTATGTCGAATGAAAATAGTTGCACCCTATGGGAATTTTCACGACCTTTTCAAAAATGTAGCCATAAAGTCATTTCGGACAAGTAAAAGTTCAAGAAATCAAACATATTTTCATGCAAAATTGTGGAATTAACAAAAAAAAAAAAAAAAAATCGCCCGTACCCTGTGGGAAATCGTTTTTGACTAACGTTTATATCGTCAAATCGTAATACTTCCAGGTCAGGAATAAGCGTACAAAAGGATGCCGCAAAGTTTTGAAACACCCTGTACAGGGTTGCCAGGTAGAATATTTCAAAAAGACGAACACCCTCCCGCTCGCCCCAAGACCCAATTCAAGTTCATTTATCATGTTTATTGTTGACTTACATGTACCGGAAATAAAAAAAAGACGAGCAGTTCGTCCAAAAGACGGACACCTGGCAACCCTAGCTATACAGGGTGACTGGCACTTGGTTGAACAAAATGAGAACATGGGAAATAAGCGTCGTATAGGTTAAGTCCAACGTCACCACTGAAAAGAGCACACTTTTTTCTGTGGGAGTAAGAACATTTTGTCTAGGGATAGCGAAAGATTCGCTAAATGGGGATGGAGTAAAATGGGAAAATATTGAGATATGCATTTCAAAAAATGTCCACTTTTGACAACCGATCAAAGCAGGACTACAACAGCAACTTTTTCAACACACGTGTGTTAGCGACGCGTTCGCGTTGTGGGATACCCACAAAATGCCACTACTATATGCGTTATCGATTCGTGTCGAACAGTTGCCAACCTTGGGTGTTCATAGACATTTCTTAAACTTGAATTTCCCTAAATGGGCGTTCAAACAGATAATTTTTTCCCAACAAAAGCTGATTTGATTTTTCCTTAGGAGAATATGAACTACGCGACTATGAATACGGGCCTGAGTATTTGAAGATCATAAAATTATACTTGTAGGCCCAGCCCGTCGTGGGTTTACAGTTCCGTGTAGCTCTAAGCTGAGCTCAAGTGCTTAAACGCTAATCAGAGTTCAAAGTTATGTACACAAAACCGTTTAAACCCTTAGCGAAGTTTAAAAGGACATTGTCAACCCGGCCGTTATTTGAATAGGATTATCAGCAATAATCTAATTTATGGGGTAGAAAAATCAGGGGGGTGATTCTGTAACTATCAAAGTTTACGTGTCGTAACTGGGAAGAAGGGGGAGAGGATGTACCCTGATGTGGTTTTTCCACACATTTGTTAAGAATTGATTATTTTTTCTTCGAGACCACACATTCTCCCGTGAAAATTCCGCAGTTTAATTCAATAAGTATCGTAAAAACCATGGCAGCGAGGTACCTCCCTTCGTCCTTCTCCCATTTTACGACACGTAAACTTTGAAATTTACGGAATAACCCCCCAGACGTCTCTTTTTCATCCCTTTTACGTCTGTACTACTCGAAGAGAGAAATAGGAAAAGGTGTTCGGAGCGCGGATAATAGAGAGATTTTGTAACCAGTCCCGTTAACGCAAAAGTTAATTTTTGTGTACGCGTTGCTAAGGTAATAGACATTTCGTTGGTTGAAATGTGAATAGCGTTAACGGAGCTGTTTGCAAAATCTCTCTAATTTAAAAACCAGTGTCTAGCTCTGAACGTTATGGGAAGCTGATCCAACCTCCTCTTTCAAGTAACTGGAAGTCAATTAAAAATTATCATAATCAATTACGTTGAAATCAAAATTGAGTTTAAAACACAAATTCAGTGTTCCCTCTTTGGCAGGGACTGTGTCTCTGTGACCGCCCTCTCCTTCCATGAGAAAATTGTTCAATTATTTTTTTTTTTTATTGATTCTTTTTTTCAAATTCGTCCATTATTGAAACTAATTAGAAAGGATTAAGCATCGGGCGCTGGGGATTATAGTAGTGTTTCCAATCCGACGCCTTGAACTTGGACACTAATAGCGAAATAATACTGTGGTGTTATTTCGGTATTCAAAGGAAAGCAGCGACCGTAATTTCTTCTGTGGTGTTCGTAGAAAATTGCTCAGCCAGAGTGAAATAATTGTCTCCTTTTTGGAACTGATCAATTAGAAACCGGTTGGCAGTAGCATGGTTCTAAAACTAATACGTCCTCTGAGCCATAATACAACTTCGAGCTGACGCAATATTCCCAAAAGACTACACACTTTTTTGAGAAGCTCGTCATTACAATACACAGGTCACACTTTTTTTCCTACCATTCAACGAGAAATTAATTCCGACTCATAAGCTCAACCTCCGAGAAGGGTTTACAGTGTCCACGTGGAAAAGGCATTTCCGGAATTTCACTATGAATTCCACGCTACTCTTTAGGGCAGTGTAAGGGCGGGTCAATGACGACTTTTAAAAGTCATTAATGTGTTCTAAGTAACAAATTTTAAAGTGGTTGGGTCCAAAAAAAAAATAGAGAAATGACGAGTGTATTGAAAATTTATCAATTACAAACTCACCTCACGAACGACAGCCGCCGGTATTGTGGTAAAAAGGGCGCACATAAGAGCACAAGAAGCAAGCCTCAACCTGATCATTTTTATCTTATTTTACACTTGATACTTCCTGTTATTAAATAAAAGTAAATAACTAAGATTCTTTTTTCACCGTAAATTAACTGTTCCGAACACGGGTGCAGGGATTAAAATGATGACCCCTCCGTTCAAACGCCGGGTGATATATAGGGAGGGTTTCCCCCCTGGCCATCCAAACCGGTGGGGGCTACAGAGTCCGGTGAATGTCGGGTCTCAAGCGGTTTTCACTTCTTGTTCATCGGGGCGGTTAGAGCCCTTCTTCATATTTCTTCTCCTTCTTGATTGTTCCTCTGGTTCTGATTCTGGAAACTTCCTAGGAGAGCTGTGGGTACCCCTGGCTGAGTCACTCTTGTCCCAAACAAACCGCCCCCTTTTCTCCATCATATATATCCGATTCGCTTCAGAAAAAGTGTGTTAGGCCTGGCTTTACTCCTGATCTCGCTCTTTGAAAGATTCAAAAATTTTTAACTAATAAGTCATTTTGTCGTCGTTAACATTTTCGACAGTGCAGTTCTCTACCTCTACAGGAATCATGAAGCTACAGGAGTTATGAAGCTTTCAAAGTTAAACTACGTCTTGCTATACAAGCATTATTACAATTTTAAATTTATGTAGGTACTTTTTATGTGCTTCGTTTGAAACAATTGACCCTTTGAATTTACTTTGTAAATATCCAAACACGTTGAAAGTAAGATTATGGCAATAGTAAGAACTGAAGGGTTTAAATGAATTTAAAGAGTATTCAGGCTGTCTGTCATGAATGATTATAAGTGGGCCGATAAGTATCTGTACTGTAATATCATTTGCTATACCCCTGTACTGAGACCGCTTTTCGATTTTCTATGTTCAATTCCTACTCGAATTCACATTTGTGACTAGGGTGGTGCGGTGAGAAAGGGAGTAATCCCCTAATTGTCCGTAGAAAAGGGTCTTCTAAACGCAATTAAAGCTATGAAATCGTGACAGACAACCAGTAATTCCGTAACCCAATAAACAGGGTGGACCGAATTAACCCAATACCTAATTACGCTAAATTGCGGAGTGACCAAAATTCATTGGCTGGGTTGACTGAAAAATAAGGAATGCGCGCTCTCAAAATTGTCATACTTTCAATTGAACATCGCGATAATTTGATCCAAAATGACAATTCTGGCTATGATAACTAATCCTAGTAAGAATTTTCAAGACCCAACAACAGTTTTACAAAATGTGATAAACTGAAGGTTTAAATTAAGCAAGGAGTAATATTTTCCTAAAATGAACAAATTTTTGACAAGAAGAGTGTAAGTCAAGGCCCACATGAACAAAAAAATGCACTAAAAGTGCTAAATAACGAATTTTGATTCGCCCGCATTGAAATTCTGTTGAATTTATAATAATATAATCAATAGACGTCAGCACCTATAAAACAAGTTGTAATGGGAAAATCGCAGCTTGAAGAACCGCTTTAAGCGGCTCTCAAACCAACGTGATTTCGCGACAAAAAAAAAAAAAAAAAATCAAATGTCTCTAATTACACGGCGTTCAAAACATCTGAACATCTGACGCGACTTTTTCACAGCGAATTCGCGTTGGCTTGAGAGCCGTTTTTATTCTCTTTGTTTGCGAGGCAATTAATTTCCTGAGCGCTCCCGAACTAATAACAGTAGCAACAAACGATAAAGAAATAATATCGCTATAGTCTCTGATTGGAATTGTTATTATCCAATGACGATTGCCGACTCATTTATTTCTTATCTGAAAATGTAACATCTTGTCCAATGGCGATTGCAACTAAACGACTCGATGTCTGACGGCATTTCTAACCCATTTATGCCCGTAACTTTTTTTTCTCCAAAATCTTCCAAAACTGCCATTTTCTTGTCTTTAATGTAGAATTAGTTCATTTTTCAAATTTCCGTTTATAGATTTTAGGAAAAGGGCTGGGTCAAAAACGAACCCATGGGATAACCTACTGCCATTGAACAACTGAAATTATTTTTATTTACAATATTACGAAATTGAGTTTTTTTCACGAGTGAAATTCAACAAAACATTTGTCGTGAAGCGGCACATCACACGTTGTACAGATTTTTATTGTTTACTTACTTGTGTTACTTACGTGCGTGTTACTTTTACACACGAACCATCTCCGTCTCGGATGACCAGTAGAGAAGAGATGTCCTCGGTCGTCTTTGGCTTCAATTTCCTCTACGGAGCCCTGACGTTTCCTTTTAGGCCCGGTCGCGACACGAGGGATTCCATGAACTTGAAGCAGAGCCAGCTAGGGCTCTTCTAAACCCCAATTGGTCCATGTTCAAACCGTAATGCCGTGAAAGGAGCCAGGTATTATTCACGGTGACGTCGATCATTCACATTATTATTGGAATGTACCCCTTTTTCCTCCTTATATTTATCCTGTAATTAGACACGTTGTTGTCCAATTGGTCAACGCCGCCCATAAATTGATTGAATTTGCCAATCAAGGCCGGCTGAGGTATTTTTATTCGCTTCTTTTCCTTAGTTGAATATCTGGTGGGCTCTCCCAATGGTATAACACCAAATTCGATCGAGAGAAGCGTCACGACGGAATTGTCCAGCCATCTCACCGCCGCCAAGTCGTTAGATGCAGTGACCGAACAGTCGTAGTCTCCCCTTTTGCCTTTTCTTTTTTTTCTTCTTTTTTTTTCAAGGAATCTACACTTTTTATGGGACAATGTCTTAGACAGTTTTCTCTCACAGTTCCTGTTCCGAAAAAACCGATGCTCAGCGAAGATACAAGTGACACCGAAGT
>CM075939.1:17349389-17386944 GCA_038030265.1 Corythucha ciliata | reverse complement strand
AGTTGTTTTCATAGTTACACCTTAACCTCGTGCACATGACCCTTATCTCACTGCCCCTTTGCCAGAAAGTTAGAAATCGAATTAGCTGAGAAATAGGTCTGAATCGATATTGCCACGGATCTTCTATTAAAATTACTTCACTATTGCTTCGAAATCTCTTCGAATGAAAGAGATGAAACGAGACTGATGCAATCATAGGTGCATTGGAGTTGAGTTCAATTGAGAGGTAGAATAGATGAAATAGAGAGAATTGGTTTGCTCTTAAATGGTATTTTCTATTTTAATTTCAGACAAACGCGCGCGAGCTTGCATTTTAAAATGTGAAAAAATTGAGCTCCCTTCGGCTTGTAAATCTGAACAAAAGCTGCAATGAATTTATGGAACTCCACACTACCTTCGTTCTCTTTCCTTTATCTCACTTTGAACGAGATTAATGAGTGCCCTCGACTCTTCCATACACAAACTATCTTCGCCCGCACTCCGTGCTGTTTTATCGTTTATACTGCGCGTTGTAATTTGAAAACACTACTGCTGAAAACAATTTTTTTTTTTTTTTAGTTTTCAACGAAAAGAGGAAAACATTAACGAGCCATTGAGGGCGGAGCAAAAATGTAATTGATGATTCATGGGTAGCGAAATTGCTTGTTGGCACTTCCTCACTGAACAATCATTCATCACGCGTCCGCTTGTTTAATTAAGAAGAATCTTTTATTCAGATCTGAACCGACCGATCATCGGAATTCACTGATTCAGGAAGGCGTTTGTTACAGGGAAGAACGCTTCCTATTTATCAATTTATGGTTAAGTCAAATTGGAATTGAGCCTCTACACGACCAATAAATTAACGCATTTTCTCAATTTTAGCCTCGAATGAGCGCTTTTTTTTTGTAATTTTAGTCAAGCATATCTGCATTTTTACAACTTTTAGGCCCGATTTCACCAACTTCTTAAACCAAGATCAATAACTAATCGCGATTACAATGTAAACACTTATATCAGAATTCATATGGGTCGCTATTGGCACGATCAACTTTAAACGAGATCAATTTTGTTGTTGAAAATGGGCCTTAGCTGCGTAATTGCCCCAAGAACAGCAAATTAGCGTGTCAATTTTAGCAGCCTAAGGACGTACAGAAACTGGGAATTAGTGGTTTTTTCTCAATTTCAGGCGTAGACTAGCCGGAATCTTGCTCGCAGAATATAACTGCGCATAAGGACCTCGATGAGGTCACCATCATTGGCCAATCGCGTGAGGAGGCCACCAAAAAAAAAAAAAACAAAACAAAAAAAACAAAAACAAAAACAAAACAAACAAAAAACAAAAACAAAACAAAAAAAACTAGGCACCAAAGGTACATTTTCGATGGCGCCGATGACCCCTTTGGAGGCGTTTTTGGCTGGGGCTGGTGAAATTGGACCTGAAAATCGCCCACTTGTGCCCAGCGTGTCGTTAGATGGCGTGTTAGGCAAAAGTGAACAAACTTAAAATTGGATGGAGCCACGTATTGCAAAGAAGATTGCAGAGTAAATTGCTATTTCCCATATATCCAGCCAGGAAACTTCGAGGCTATAACTTCAGACGTCGGCTTCAGACTTCAGCGCTGTCGTGGGCGGCTAAACCGGGTTCCACAGCCATTAAAATGGAGCCAGAAACTTGCGATTCACGAAAGGAAAAACCAGAAACTAGCAATTACGCGAATACTTAGCCCCGAAACTCAAATTTCGGGAAAATAAAGATCAGGAAATTGCAGTTTTGCGTAAGTAAAGACCGGAAACTTGCAACTTCCCGAATATTCAACCAGGAAACTTTTAATTTCGCTCCAACTTGCACACTCACAAATATTCCACTCTAAACTGTTACAAATACATAGTTATTCGTCATGCCTATCCCCCGTTGTCCCGTGCCTCAAGCAACACAAACCTAAAGATCAAAGTGGCTACCGCCCAATCACCCCTCAGTTCCTTAAAAAGCCTCCGGTTATGTATCGGAATTCTTTCCAGTTCACCCACGAATGTAGTCCTAGCAGAAGCCAACGAACCCCCTCTGCGTTGCAGAAAAAGAATGTTAGCGGACCGCTTTATTAGGCGAGTGGTGCAATCTTAGCCAAAAAGTTCTGACCAACGATATATGAAAGAACTGGATTGCTCATCACTGTTGATGAAGAGCGGCCACCAGAAAGTGGTTGGGTTTCAAAATAGTGACCCCTGTTTCCATAACTACACATGGAGATTTACAGTGTGAGGGTGATCATTGTTTATCAGGGGACAGCGCACCCCTCCACGCCCCTCCAGTCCGCTGTGAGCAATCCAGTGTTATATATCGTTGGTTCTGACGTATGCTTACTGGAGAGAAAAGAAGGATTCTTTGATAGTGAACGGCTTTTTAGATTTCTCGAGCACACGGCGCCTGGTATACCAGACAGCGACTAGTCCGCTGTTCCAATCCAAGTTCCAAGTCCTCGTAGTAAGTGTCTCAAAACGCTCCAGATGCCAGAAGACAAAGAAGTGGACTTTTTAAGAGTTAATCGAAACTCGTTCGAGGACAAAATGAGAAGGCAACTCCCCAACCCTACACAGAGCACTTATTCCACTCCCAGGCTTTAGGAAGAAAAAGTTATTATATGATTTTGCCCTAACCCAGTCACCCAGTACAATAATTTCGCTCCGGCAGCTGGCGGTCGGAAAGAGTGCATTTCATTTCGTATACGGATACCCTAAGCCGTCCCAGAAGTAATAATGTTGAGACCATATGTTTCGTTAACGTTTGACCCTCCCTCATAATGTTTGCTGCCGGGGGGTTGCTTAAGCTGAACTTAATGGGAATCAAAGGCTACTTCAAAATGGAATCATCGTAACGAATGTAATGCTTCTGGAATCAACTGGTCATTTGTAGTGATTTTTTTACCAGTTCAAACCCTATTACCCTCCACCCCCACCACATCCATGTCGACGATTTGGAACAAATGCAATACCGACCGAGGTCTTATGACTACTGATTTCTGGGCCAAATCTCGATCCGTTAAATCATTATATTCGACAGTTATCGTGTTAACAAGACCACACACTTACTTCACAAAATGAACTCCACTTAACAACTCTTGTTAAGTGTCTTGAGTTGTTGTGTTCTTGTTGTTGTGTCTTGAGTTGTTAAGTGGAGTTCATTTTGATTAATTGTGCTGATGAGGGGCGGGGATCGCTCCGAAATGCGCATCCATTAAAAAATGAACATTTACGGCTGAGGGTTCAATAATTTCTCCTTGAATTCTGCGAAACACGATTTCCTTTTCAAGAAATGGACAATTTTTTTGTCCAGATGTAGTAATTTTTTGAAGTTACGGCAAGTGGAGCCACTTCGTGAAATGAACATCCATTTCGTGAAATCGACAATTACTCGGCATGGATACGACATACATTTTCAGAATGAAATGCCCTAAAAGGTCAATGCCTTCTCCCAGGATCATCACACTATTTGTTTGATGATCATTTTTTGTGCTGGCTTTCTTGAACAGTTTTGACAATAAGTGCGTCAGCGTAGCGCTCTCTTCTGCCTAGTGAATTCAAAACCCCACGCTTTAAATTCACTATTATTTGGGATTTCAATTAAGCATTAAAAATTTGCATTAATTGGTTTTCGATTCAATCAAATAATTTACTTTCTCGCATCAGCATCCAACTCTGCCCTCCCATACAATCACTCTTTCAAAAACTGGAAACCCGCTTCATTGTCAAATTCTCACGCGGATCCATGTACTTACCTTATTAGCATTTTAGCAGTCGTGGATCATTTTGTGAGGAACTCACATTGGTTTTTGGCCTTGAAGCTTGAATTAACGCTCACTCCTCTCATCCCCCTCCCAACTATGATCACATTGCGGATGCCCTTCCACCAATCCTCATCCAACTAAGTACAAGCCCCAGTGCCTCGCCTAATTATTTGCCAAGGAACGAAGTGAGTTTCATGGCTGGGTATTAGATGAAATGGGTGTGGTTCAGGAAGATTGGGGCGGTGGGTCAGGCTCTGAATTTACACAAACCCATCCAACAGAAGGCGAGATTACCCTTTCTTTCCGCACTATTTGGCATATTATCAAACGGTGCACGCTCGCTTTACTCCATTAGGGCCTCTTCCTGAGTCGCATTTTAACTTTACCCAAGGAAGACATAGCCTAATTAAATGAGGGTCCAATAAGTGGACATTAGAACTTAAGGTTTAACAAACATTTTTCAGCTGTATATTTTTCGGGTACAGTTTCATTCATTTAATATCTGAAGAACGTGCTCTGATAAGCGGGGAGGGGTTCTTGCTTTTCCCGATACCACTTTTACTTCCCCTTTATTTATTAAAAGGCTCCAGTTCTATACACAATGTATGCCGTGTGTCCAATATAGAAGTAGATGTACTTTCCCTCTTCGTAGCAACAACTCAAGCCTACGTTCCTGCCAATAACGACTTGCCATTTCCCACCGGGATAAATATTGTCAAGATGAGTTTTGATATACTTCGCCAGGTCTGCCTCGTCGTAGTACATTGTCAGAGCCCGATGCGTAAGACTGAGGACTTGTCGCCGCATTTTGTCCGGCATGTCTGTGAATTTGACAACCACTGGTCTCTCTATATAGAATTTCGTTTCAATCGGCGGTAATTCAGGCGGAACCTCTTCGCCTTCGTTCCAAAGGGTATCCATTTGCTTCCTATTTTTTCGATAGTTTTATAAAAATTGGAAGAACGATCATATGGATTATCACTTAATTATTTATATACAGGCCCGCGATGCGTACCAGAGACATTCCGGAAAAATCCGTTCAGGAAACTGACGTCCCCCATTTTCTTGTTTTTTTTTCTCCAATTTATTTATTTTAATGAAAAGTTGGGAGCTGTCTCTTTCGGGGTGGGAGGAAATGGGAGCAAAAGAAACGGGTGAAATTAGCGAAAAACGGAAAAAGAGCCAATCGCCGTCCCCTCAAGGGGAGATTGCATTTTAGTAAGTATATAAGATGAAAACATTTGAAACAGCTCAAAGATGAGATATTTCCAATTTATTAAGAAAACTGACAGACACTGCAAGGTTAGAAGATTATTGATCTGAGAGAGCCTACGCCAGATTGTTATACGCATAGGAAAGACCACATACGTGCAAGTGCCTACTACAGTATAACGATGTGCAATCATTTTTCCAACAAATCGTCATTTGCAAAAGCAATGCGTTACACCCCGCTCATAACTGAGCAGGAATCACGCGATTCTCAGCGTTAAGCGGCTTGAGCGTTTACACGGGAAAACACTTGTAGTATTGTGCGTTTCCGATGAGAAGCGCTCGCCCGCAACAAACGCTAAACCCACTAAAATCGCGAGAGTCCCACCGCAGGCTATAAGGCACCGTCCTCAGTGAGTGGAGAATTGGGAATCGTTAAGATTTCAGTGATTTTTGAGGTGCGGATGATGTAAGCGTGCGCTGATCGTTTACACAGAGAAACACCAGTGGAGTCTCATCATTGCGTTTTTATAATGTGCGTAACCACGTGTAGGTAATATCATTTTTACTCGAGAAACTAAAACAAAAGTTGAGAACATGTGAAAATAGATCGACACTCTACAAACGCTAAACCCGCTAAAATAGAGCGAGTATCGCTCACGTAGGACACGGGGTTAGTCTTTATAAATGTGTGGCAATTTAAGTACTAGATTTTTGACTTTTATATGCTATGGTTATTCAGAGACTTCCCTTAAGTAATTTAAGGCCTCCAACGTGATTCGAAACAGGCGACGCTTTTCAATAGACCGTGTGATTTTGAGCAGCTCAAGTGAGCTTCATAAGGAGTCCTGCTAAGATCAGTACCCTAATATAGCCCTAAATATTTGGGAAATTATACAAGCACAATTAATGATGTATTGTATTATATTATGATGATAATTTGAATAAGATAGAATAGTTTTTTCTCATTTCCTTGTTTCGTAGCTCGGAGTTATAGGTAATCAAACGTACGATCAAATTAAAAGCTGAAAATTAATTAATTTCCTCCAATACTTTCGCCCCACTCCCGTAGTAACTTAACGAGATATTCGACGTCAGCAAGAACAAGAATATCTATAAGTGACGTAAATGACCTTATTCCTTCATAGTTCAGAGAGAAACAAAAAATATTAAACGAAAATATTAATTTAAAACGCCGTGTTACCTGTTGTAAACAGGAATGTCTTCTCGGAATTTCCTTGAAAACGAAGTACCTACCTACACACATTTTCATACTTCTATTGAATTGTGGAATCGTGTTGGGTCAAGATATAATCAAAATTGTTTATTAAAACTACACTAAAATTATTTATTTCTTATTTGTAAGCACCCAGGTACTTACCTAGAGGTTCTGTCGGAATATCCGAAGGAATAGATCCGATTTGCGAAACGACAACCGGGATAAATCGAGTGTTAATGCCAGTGACATGAATTGAACGAGATTTCAAAACTAAATTGAAACATAAATGAATACAAAAAAATATTTAAAAAAAAACAACAAAAAATGTTGGAATAAGCCGGTCGACTACATGCTGGATTGACGGAGCGGCACTGTATGAATGAAACTGGCAGGCCAAGCTTCTCAATGAAACCCGCCCCCGCCCACAGCACAGAGAGAGAGCCATTCTACCATTCCCAGGGAGCAGCGCCGCACCCCTATAACTTGTTGGTAAAATCGTATTATTTGACATTTGACGTGTTTTAAAGATTTTATATTTTCAGGCAGTTTGAGGCAGAACGCCTTAAAAACACTTGTATAATTGTCTGAACGTCATAAATTAAGCCCTGTTCATACGATGCATCTATTGAAGCTAATATTGCATGCTGATTTTTCAAAAACATCCGGTGACTAACCAAGGAACAAAAGAAATAAAAAAAACTAAAACCAGCGTGAAATATAACTTCTAGAATTTCACCGCGTAAACGCAGGGCTTTTCACGGTGACATTCAAGATGTGTTTTAATTTTAGGCTCTTCAAGCAGGTGGAAGAATATAAAATATGTTTTCAGCTACTAATTTACAGGAATGTCTCAAGAGAAAAGCGGTGCTCTTGACGCCGCAACTTAAGTAGCTTACCCTGAGTCTGCATTGTTTGAAGTGAGTACCTATTATTCTCATCATAAGAACTTGATCCTTTAAAGCTCCTTTATTTAAGGGGGTTTTAAAATCGATGAAAATTTACCAAGTAGCATCAACGCACTTTCGTTATTTATGGAATAATATTTCCACTCTTACGGGAATTTAAAGTGAGTATTACCTGAAACAAGATGGGCTTAACAAAATTATCATTTTGAAATTTCATTTTTGGGAGCGTGAGTGGGCTCTAATGCCAAACTTCACTGATATGTCTAATTTAGTAGGCAGGTAGTTGTTTGCTTAAACAATACTGAGTTGAAAGTTGTTAATTTTCTGATTTCTTAGAAACCTTCCTGTGACATTCTACACTAAATTATTCATTTATTTAATATAAGCACGCGTTGTATAGTTCTACAGATGGTCGCGGCGTGAAAGGGACCGCAACCGGTAAAACAAATAAAAAATATCTGTGTAGAGTTCAACTCCACAGCTCACTAACTGAGCTGTGAAAGAAAATTGTTGTCTATGTTAAGCTAGGAACGACTTCCTGGTGGGACACAGCGTAAGCTAATCCGCGAGGGCCACGAAAGACGAAAATTGTGTAATATACGTGTTGTAATATTGAAGCGTGAATAAATTTAATTCAATTGAAAATTGAATTGAATTGAACTATTGTCGTCGCATTACATCGCTAATTCCACTATGTCTCCATGTGTTATGAGAAAAACTGGTTGACCTATCCGAAGCAAGCTATAGAGGAGCTTCGTGGCGAGGCTCGAACGAGACCCGAGAATCAGGTCTTAACGTTGAGTGAGCGAGTAGTAATTGACGAACCAAACTGACAACTGACCAACCCTAGTACGCATTGACGCCAACAATGTCGCGTTATGCGCAATCACGCAGTCGTATTCCGAAACACATGCGCAATAACGACCTCGAGTACACAGTTATGTCAAGCCCGCAATCACGCAAGCGTGATCCGACACTAATCGACATCAGCGAATCTTAAGATGCTGCAACGTTGAAGGATCCCTCCCTTGGGTACATTTTCCACTACTTACGGCCGCTATACCACCCTTGCCGCAGGAGCGTAGGTACGTGGGGGATATGGGGGTATGGGGGATAGATTCCCCCCCCCCCCAGAGCCACAAGTACACGAACGAAGGAGCACTAGTACCATAACGAAGAGCCCCATAAGATCTCTATGAGCGTTTCACGTTGAAGCTAGGTTTAGCAGATTTTCAGGATTTGAAGCAGCCCGAAAAGGTCAGAGTACGTCCAGCTTTTTCCTTGGACTTCAGACCCTACGCAGTAGGGTGCCGAGGTATAGGGCGGGGGGTCGCCCCGGACCCTCTGTCAGACAAAAATCGTTGATACTCGTGGCTATAGCTGCTAAAAAGCGCTGATTCGTGGTCTCGCGATGCAACTCCCAGACTAAAGTTAAGAAAAAAATCGCTGATTCGCGGTACATGGAGGACATTCTACGAATAAATTGTGCAAAAGTGTTGTAATTGGGCAAACCCAGCGGTTAAAGTTGAGAAAACACGCTGTAATATTGACAAATAAATACGCTTTCAGGTTAAAATTGGACAAAATGGCAAATTCACAACTGAAATGGCGTAAAATCGCCCATTCCCGTATGAAAAAGGGAACAGGATGCTGAATGGCCGCAAAATTAGCACAAAATGCTATTTCACAGCTAGAATTGGGAAAAATCGCTAATTTGCAATTTGCAGATATAAAGTTATGGACAAACGTTAATTCACGGATACGAAATAAAGAAAATCACTAATTCACAGCAAAAATTGAAAAAATCACCAATTAGCGCAGCTAAAATTAAGAAAAACGTTAATTTTCCGTTCAAATTGGGGAAAAGTGCTAATTCTCTGTAAAAAATGGAAAAAATTGCTAATTTGCAGCTTAAATTGAGTCAAGCGCCAATTCTTGGCAAAAATTGACAAAACTCGGTAGGTAATACACGGGTTGGAGACGCTACCACGCTGCTAAAATTTAGAAAAGGCAAAAATTCGCAGATAAAATTGAGAAACATCACTAATTCTCGAATTAAATATGTATCGTCAAATGATGATTTTTTGACAGAAATGGATGGGTAGATGTAAATATTTTGGTTTGAAAAAAAAATTACATTTGTAATTTAAAATCGCACCTTCTGAAGGCATTTTTGCGGCTAAAATTCAGAAAAATGGCATATTCATGCATGGGTATAGTACAATGTTAAAAAATACGCTAACTCACGGCTAGAACTGAAAAGAAGCAAAAATGTATACTTATAAAAGTTATATAAAAATGGCTAATGCGGTGGTAAAATGTGGAAAAACTCTAATTTGCGGGTAATATTTAGAAAATGAAATAAACAGCCTGGGGGCCTATTCTCTAACAACAAGCAATATTTTTTTCGCCAGCCGTGTGTCTGTTTCATTCATTTGTTTGAAGAAAATTAATGAAATAAACATATGACTGCGAAAAAGCTATTGCTTCGGAGTTAGAGAATAGGCCCCCTGGTCAAAATTAAGAGAAAGGTTAATTTTAAGCCTAAAAATTGAGAAAATTGCTAATTCGCGACTAAAAATGGAAAAAATCGCCAATTTACAGCTACAATTGCGCCAAACGCCAATTTTTTACTGAAATTGAGAAAATTCGCTAACTCACAGGTTTGAAACGCTACGACGCGTCGCCACTACAATTTAAAAAAAGTGCTAATTCGCGGTTGAAATTGAGAAAAATTCTTATTTGCACCAAAAACTGAATATACACCAATTTGCGGATTCTGAAGGCAACTTTTCAGGCTGAAATTGAAAAAAAGCGCCAATTTGAGGCAATAGGTGAAGAAACCGCTATTCGCGAGTAAACTGAGAATAGTCGCTCATGCATTGCGTTTGGTGAACCAAAAAAATCCTAATTTGTGAAAAGTCCCCCTATTTCGCGGCTAATATTGAGAAAAGCACTTAAGAAAAACGTTAATTTCCAGCTGAAACTGAGAAAAGTGTTAAGCCCCTGTTAAAAAAATTTAAAACATCGGTTATACGCTGATAAATTGAGGAAAACGCCAAAACTCGTGGGTAATTAAGAAACATCGCTCACTTGCTACTTTACAAACTTACAACCAAGTTTGCTGCTAAAGTTGAGAAAATGCGCAAATTCATGGCTATGGGAGGGGGATTGAGAAGAACGATACTCTCGGCCAACATTGAGAAAAGCGCTAATTTGCGGGTAAAGTCCAAAAATCGCCCTAAACTGAGAGATTGAGGCTATGATGAGGCCAGCAAGATGTCCAGATTCAAGAGTGTGCTGGCTGGGTGGAATAATGACTAAATTGTGAAATTACCCCCCTCCCCTCACCATCACGAGATTTCAATGTGACCCCCCCCCCCAGGACAAATTCCTACCTACGCCACTGGCTTGTCGTGAACCGCGAGTACCCAAACATTTCCCTCATGCACCTCTCTCTCTCTCAAATAATGATTGTTCTCCTTCTCTGTTCCTGAATGGTGGTGTATTTAGCGACACTAATTTTTATTTTCATGGTATTTTCCCCGAAGATATTACGTTTTGTCTGCGTAGAATCAAGACTGATGCAACTGGTACGGACGATGTGAAAGTAAGTTTTCTCAAAAAGTGTACACCAGTGGTTTTCCCAGTTTTGTGCCACATTTTTATGCCTCACTCCAGTGCTCATCATTTCCCAAGTCATGGATGATTCCATGGGGTCCTAGGGTGATTCCATTGCCTAAAGTTACAAACCCTGGAAGTCCCAAAGAATTCCGGCCTATAGCGATACTTGGTTGTGTCAAAGATCCTTGAACGGTTGCTGTTCGACCAAATAATGGATTACTTAAAGTCGAGGGAATTCCCTAATCAGTCTGGGTTCATGAAAGGTCACAGCACGCAAACTGCCATACTAAAGGTAACGCAGGACTGGCGCCTGGCTCTAGACCGTCGTAAACTTATTTTTACTGTGTTCTTTGATTGCAGAAAAGCTTTCGTTAAAGTAAATCATACACGCCTGCTAGAAAAGCTTGGGTTTTCACCGAGCGTATTGCAATGGATTCAATCTGACTGGGCTGAAGAGCCACTCCACTTGAAAAGTGGCATCCCTCAGGGCTCTATCCTGGGTTCTCTTTTTTTTTTTCTGTATATAAATGATTTTGCCACAAATCTGCGATTTTGCTCTTATCATATTTTCGCCGACGACATAATTATCTCCCACACGTTTAAGCCTAAGGATGTGGCAGATCCTTTAACCCATTAATTACCACTGTCCTATTTTGAGGACGCTCGAATTCGGGCGGCTCTCTGCGCCAACTCATTTGATTTTTTTTAAAGACTTCATGCATTGAAATTTGGTTTAGCCCATTGGCACCTCTTTTCTTTTTTTGTGGAATTTTATCAAAAGTGGTTTAGCCAAAATTAAAATTTTCGTTTGCAAAAAGAGAACAAAATTTCTGCGAATTTTAAAATTCGCTCAAAGCCACCTCGCAATTTTTATACTGTTATACGCCTATTTTGCTAATGACATAGAATGCCCAGAACGACATAAAAATGTTTTTCTCTCATTGACTCACACCACTGAGAAATTAAATATTTCTTAATTAGTGTCCTCAAAATAGGACAGTGGTAAATACCAGGATAAGCAGGCTCTCCCTCCTCCCCATATACTGAAGTAATAATTTGATTTGCTGTGAGAACTTGGAAGAGAGAAATCGTTGCAAGGATCATTTTAAAAATAGAATCCACACCAATACCTTCCATGGTCCGGTAGCGCACCCCAGTACCTTCCATGTTCCGATCCCGGTAGCGAGCCGAGTCGGCGTGTGAAGACATTGGGGAATCACACAACTTGCCATGTTTATCTAGTGGTACATGGTCAAGAATGTAACAATAAGTAATAGCCATAAACATTGACACGATTGAGCCAACCGCCAAGGGTTCCCGATTTCCCAAGGTGAGCAAGATGCTTGTAGCCAGGCAAAATTCTTCAAATTCTACAGTTTCAATATGGTCAGCTTCAATGACCACAGTTGTTTGGCCTCAAAACATATCGCCTGACGGTCAAAAGTGGTACTGGACCCTTGGTGCCTATTTAACAGGGTTCTATAGGACATGACAATGGTAAACGCTCATGTAGTACACAATGAGTCCCACGACGAAAAACAGGAATTGCTCGGTTTCGTGTGTGACTTTTCGTTGATCTCACAATGACTTAAAAGGGATATCCACGTTCTCCAGCGGGAAGGAGTAATACTAGTAGCACCCACCCAAATCTTGGTCACCAAAGCTTGTATTTTTGCCCAACTTTTCGCGGTCAATTTTGGCAGGAATTTTCTACATGCCTGTAGGAAGATTTTAAGACCAAGTCCCCACCAATGCACACCTGCAATCACAGCCTACCACATCCTCAAAAATTAAAACTGTTTATAACTCGGCAACATAAACCTGAACATTTTCATTACATTATCGATTTTCAAACATTAAACGACCAAATTATAACTGAGGGCTTATGGTGGTATGACGATTTGAAATACTCATGTAGGATACTCAGAGACCCATTAAAATTCCATTGCGCGTAGTCAAGTCAGCAAAAAGCAAATATTTGATTCAAATGGTCCAGGAATCTTTTTATTTGCGTTCGATAACAGTCTTGTTATATATCAAAGAAGACGATCCGTCGCTCGAATCACTCGACAGATGAGTTTCCAGGTCTGAATTGGAGCTTCCCTGAAGGCGAGACAATTGAGGAGGGGTTGAGCTATTGGACGATGACCAAGACATGTCATTAGAAGGTACCCTCTGAATCAAAGTTGTTTCTCGGAAGTCACCCGCAGCGGAGTGATTGATTTTCAGGGTTCCGATCGTCTGCATCATTTTTGCGTAGACAGTCGACGAAATCAGTAGAGGCTTTACCAACGGATTAACGGTTGGACGATGTGTTTCATAATCAGGCTGTGGTTGTAAGGCAATTTGTATGATGGCCTCGTCGTTGCACGCAGGTTTTATCAATTCCGCATCGCTCCCATCGGGTGTTTGTGTGGATGCTTCGAACCTAATCGTTCGCCTGTTATTTTGCGTTTTCCATTTTGTCTCAGAAGTTGGCATCTGAATTGGATTCCTCGAATCACCGCATGCGCAGCTGCTACAACAGCTTTTCGTTTTACTTGGACACCTCGATTTCTTCGAGATTTTCTCTGAATATTCCTCTTTGAACATATTAGGAAGAAATTTCATAATTAAATCAGAAATCTTGAATTTTTCTTCCGAACACATGGATTCACAGTTACACGCGCAAGGCAAAAGCCGACGAGAGTTCATAACTGCCTTGTACTTCATGCAGCAATTATTACAGATCCCAAAATTAGGGCGAGGACACTGGCAACAATTTATAGGAAGTTGACAGATAATGCACACCTCTTCTGAACATACAGAGCATCGATGATTTGACTGGCGTTGTTTTTGTTGAACTGGAAAAGGCTGACACGATGTTTTGGTGGGGGTGAGCTGACATGATGGTAGGATGACGCCTGTTTTGCAAGTAGCTTGCGACGTTTGTTCTTCAAACACCGTTAAATTCAAGTTTAAATTGACGCCTCTGTAGTACTTAGCCATCATGGAGAGCTGATCCTCGGGAATGAAGCAGTGACCTTGATATTTCTTCATTTTTTTTTTTAGAATTAGACGAATTTTTAAACTAGCTCTACAAAGTTAGAAGATTCTGAAACTCATATGACTATGTTGAAATTGCGTGTAGGAATGACTGTGAATTGTTCTTGGCACAAATAGTCCAGAAAGTAGGCAGTTCTAGGAGAAAAAAAAACTCCGGGACTAAGTTTAATGGTTGATCACGATGTTTTCAAGAGCGCGGAATAAGAATTTCAAATTTCCCCAACTTAACGACCCTACCAACATGCAGAAATATGATTACATTTTCAAATTTTGTGATTTTTTCGGTATTATCCAGAGAGCAGGGGGAGGGGTGATATTGGAAAATACGATGCAAAAATTGTCTACATTTCCCACTCTCCTGTCGTTCGATTCAGGAGCGAAGGTGCTAAATTGTATTGGATGGGGATTTCACGGTTGTTTGAATGATTTGAAGTTAAATCTTCTGCTGATGAAATTTTTAGCTGCCAATTCCGTTGTACTGATCGGTGAAAGTACATAGCAGGTTTTATTGCAAATCGTTTTTAAACTCTTTGACTTGTATGCTTCTGTTTCCAATAGTTGTCTCACCTCATTATTTGGACTATTAGAAAATGTGAAATAGTCCATTTTTTTCTTGATACTCATCTGTGCTCGCTGGTTCTCATTTTTTAGTGCATTTCATTCTGAAAAATGCACTATTGGTCTCGTCGTGATGGTGGCAAACATGGGTCATGGCATGTTTTTTTCATGTTTCAGAACCTCTAGAACACGAATTTAGTGGTTTCCGGAATTCATATATATATATCTTTATATACAGGGTGTTTCAGGAGGAATGTGCAATACTTTGCCATGTTGTAGTACGCACCTGGACGCACCAAAATTAACATATGAGCATATGGTCGAAAGTGGTTACCTTACGAGATATCGGCATTTTCCTGTTTTTCACGCTCTTCGTGACTTTTTTACACAAAGAGCGGGTTCACAGCTCGCAATCTAAGTTTAGACAAAAACTAATGACTGATTCGGAAAGAGCAGAAACTTTCCTTCTCGAATCTGTCATTAGAATGGGGGTTCGGAGTTAATTTGAACATGTAATCTAGCAAACAAAGGAAAAATGAAATGCCAAAAATAGCAGGTGAATTTCAAGGTGGCGTACGTCAGCTGTTTTATGGTCTCATGAGTGGCAAAATTGATGAAAACTTCTCCATTCGATGGCCTTTCGAATGGTGTATTACAAACCGTATTTACGTGAACCAGCGTGCCAGCAGGCACGCTAGAAACAAAAAACGCAGGAAAATGGTCGTATTGGAGCGATAATCACTTGGGATTATGTCCTTAGCAGACCCTCTAATTTTCAAAATACGATTCAGTCTATGGGAGTAACTTCATTTCAACGGCGTTATGGCCTCTCGGCGTGCTCTACTAAGAAGGACAGAGTGCTCACCCCCCCTCCCTTCTAATGAATCAATAATGTTTGATACATAGCTATAGCCACGCAGATAGTAGTAATCTGGGACCCATGTGGTTTTCCCGCTCCCTTCCATCGCCATCATAACCCCTTCTCATGATGGCTAGAATTATTTTTCATGTCCACAGGAGGTATGAAATGCTTAATAAGTCGACCACGCTTCTTATGTGACGGGTCTCTGGACTCTTTTCATTAAAGAACGGGAGACTTGGCGTGATTCTCAAGGAAAGTGTAAAAATTAGTGTCAACGCCGAGTCAAGGACAAAGAATCTACCACCACCCCCGGGCTTGACGGCCGGCGGTGACAAGTGGTTGAAGTAACAATAATTATGGATCCATCCTTAGGGGTGGGGGCTGAGAAACTATCCTTCACATTTGAATTCATGTCTCACCGCCCCTAGATGAAGTTAGCATAGCACCATATCCCACAGCCGTCTTATTTTGCAAATTACAGGGGTCCGCTAAGGACATAATCCCAAGTGATTATCGCTCCAATACGACCATTTTCCTACGTTTTTTCTGTTTCTAGCGTGCCTGCTACCCTCATGGTTCACGTAAATACGGTTTGTAATACACCATTCGAAAGGCCATCGAAGGGAGAAGTTTTCATCAATTTTGCCACTCATGAGACCATAAAACAGCTGACGTACGCCACCTTGAAATTCACCTGCTATTTTTGGCATTTCATTTTTCCTGTGTTTGCATGCAGATTACATGTTCAAATTAACTCCGAATCCCCATTCTAATGACAGATTCGAGAAGGAAAGTTTCTGCTCTTTCCGAATCAGTCATTAGTTTTTGTCTAAACTTGGATTGCGAGCTGTGAACCCGCTCTTTGTGTAAAAAAGTCACGAAGAGCGTGAAAAACAGGAAAATGCCGATATCTCGTAAGGTAACCACTTTCGACCATATGCTCATATGCTAATTTTGGTGCGTCCAGGTGCGTACTACAACATGGCAAAGTAATGCACATTCCTCCTGAAACACCCTGTATATATCTTTATGGCCGTTTTCTTGTTAGCACGATAACTCTCGTAGAAGTTAATTTAGCGGAACGCGCTTTGGCACAAAAATCAGTAGTCATAAGACCCCGGTCGGTATTGCATTTGGGCCAAATCGGACGAGGTGGAGGGGGGGAAATTAGAGGTTGAAATGGTCAAAAAATCACTATAAATCACCAGTTGATGCTAGAAACATCATATTCGGTACGTATACTCCATGTTAAAGTAGCCTTTGATTCCCATTTTAATTTTTTGAAAAAGTCGAAGGGGAGGGGGTGTTGCCCACGGGGTGGAAGTAAGTGTGTGGTCTTGTTAGCACGATATCTCTCAAAGAAATCAATTTTGCGGAACGCGCTTTAGCACAAAAATCAGTAGCCATAAGACCCCGGTCGGTATTGCATTTGGACCAAATCAGTCAAGGTGGAGGGGGGAAAATAGGGGTTGAATGGTCAAAAAATCACTATAAATCACCAGTTTATTCTAGAAGCATCATATTCGGTACGTATAATCCATGTTAGAGTAGCCTTTGATTTCCATTATAATTTTTCGAAAAAGTCAAGGTGGTGGGGGTGGTCCTTCAGGTGTGGAAGTGTAAAAATAGCGTTAACTTCACTAGTTCATCTTAGCGCTCTAAAATTCGACTCAATAATTTAATGTAACGAAAGCCCTGGGTTCCATTGAGATTTATCGAAAACTTTGATGGGGGAGGATGAAATGGGGGATGAAATTTCAAGAAAGAAAGAAAGAAAGAAAGCTTAAATTCACACGTTTAGGTATTATAAAATACGGCACAAAAATTTAATATTACAAAGCCCTTGGAAAACTACCGAATTTTTTTGACATTTTGAAGAGAGGGTGGTGAAAATAGAGGAAGAAGTTCGGCTTAATGAAACAAATAATGGTATCAAAATTATTACTTCTGGGACGGCTTAGGGTATCCGTATACATAATGAAATGCACTCTTTCCGACCGCCAGCTGCCGGAGCGAAATTTTTTTTTTTTTTTTCTGCCTTGCACATAAGTGGGGAATGACCCAGCCGCAGGTTTAGACCGCGGGTTTTTCCAACAGGCCAAATCTGCGGGGTTTTAGCCTGTCGTTGCCCACTTACGTGCAGTCCTCGCCTTCGGGAAAACTTACCAACTGTTCAAATCCGTTCGTGTACGGTGAAACCCGCTATTTTGATAATCAAAATCCGCAGGCCTGAAAGGTCAAGCATGTCCCGCGCAGATCAAAGGCAAAAGGGACGGATTTCATATATTTCCAAAGAAAGAGGCCAGCCATATTCGTCTTCATGGTTCTATCATCGTGACTCAATGGTGTAATGGATACAATACTGGCTACCGCAAACCAGCGGACCTGGGTTCAAATCCAGCTATTGCCTATTTTGTCATAAGGCTGCAGCGAGCTACGGCACAGCTTCCTCGGCTTCGTGTGTGCGTCAAACTTCGTGTGAATGACAAACTTCACACCGCGTTTTTAAAACATTACAAACTTCACACCGACCGAAACGCCCGCGCTGTACGAGTGTGAAGTGCACAGCTAGATCAGTGTATTGAGTGGGAGCCTACTGATAGCGTACAACCGAGGAATAAATAAAACGCTGCGAATTATCGAACAATGCCTTATTATTTCGACTGTGGGTTTATTATTCATGGATGTAGTCAAATCCGGCTTGAAATTACATGAAAATCGACACCCCACACCCCTATGACCCCAAATCCTTTGAAAATCCCCATTTTGGACCCGCTTTTGGCCCATAAAACCCAAGGAGGTTATTTAATCAAACTGATCAGATGTTAGGACCAACTAGACCCCAAATGGAGTCTATGTGCGAAAGAACGAGTTTTTTCGAGCAATCCTAGGGCAAGATATGGCCCGGACGGCGGACGGACATTTTTTTTTATTGCAGATTTGGATTCTACGCACTTTGAAACGTAAAATTACAAATTTTGAGGGGGGGGGGGTCAAAAAATTTTTTTTGCGATACGATTACAAAGACTTATTATTGAGAAATAATAAGCCAAAAAATATTTGTCGATCTGCAATATTTAATTTGGTGCGAGACCACGGTTTCAGCATCATCAGTCGCTCAGTCGTAGTCGTCAGCTCCCGGCTTCTACCCAATTTTATGCGTACGAATTTTATTAATTTTAATTTTTGCATTTTAGTTGAGTAAACAGAGCAATAAAAATAGGTAAAAGCTGCAAAAGGTGGCGTAGGCGATTTTATTTTTTCAATTATTCCGTTAGGGTCGTATTAACAAGGAAACACAGTTTGCACACAAAATTTCGAAAGGCACAACTTTTGAGAGCCTAAACACCTCAAAAATTTCTGACTTTTTTCAGTTAATCACTTATAAGTCGAGTATGGTCAATCCTAATGGAAAACGCACAATGTACTTAGTTGAAGTTGAAAAAATTTCGCGTCGATTAAAAAAAAAGTTTCCAAATCGATCGAGCGGTTCAACCTTTACAGATGGGCAAATATCACCTATTTTTTTTTTCAAAATTTTCAAAAACGTGTGCTATTCCTTTTTCGAAGCGTCGTACCTCTAAAACTATCTTTTCAATCAATACCCCTCCTCATTGAAAGTTCTAGAGCATCGAATGGAGAGCTCAAGAACATCTGAATCAACCACCTGGAACCAGTTTTTGACGTTTTAAACGCTGTTTGTCCCAAATCGAAAGATCTCAAAATTCACTATTAGACTGGGTTTTATCGCTCCACAAGTCATTATTGTTCTCTATTAGCCTCGGGCACCGTTCTGGGTCCTTGTCATCAATGATTTATCAAGTCATAGGTGCGAAATAGACGTCTCGTTCATAGCTTCCAGAACTGGGACTTTGGAGAAGATAAATGGCGTACAATATTCTGTAGCCTAGAGTGGGGGGTTGGGTGTGTTTGTGTAATCGTTCAAATAAGCAGATTTGATTCATTTTAGAGAACAATGCGTAAATTAACTTTATTTCAGAATCATTGTCAACACAGGCTAGGCACATGGAAGCTTAACAACTAATGGAGGTTTTTACATATTTTCGGGGTTATCTTCACGGGCTCTTGATGCTGTCTTTACTTAACTAAACACGCTTACATTTTTTTTTTTTTTTAATATTTATTAATTCAATTTGTTAGGTGGACCTACATTTCTTTTGGGACGTACTACAGGCTGTGGCAATGTTGGAGGTCCGATTTGGAAACTAGGTGATCGTTGAAGTTCTTTGAAAGGGGCATGAAAAGGTCTAATGAAATGTGAGTTTCGACGGAACATTCGGTCCCCAACTTTTACAAGGAATGACCTATTGGCTACTTTTCTTACTATTATCCCCTCATCCCAAAGGTTTGAGTGAGCACTCTGAACATATACTTTTTGGGACGGCGAAAAAACGTGTTCCCGGGTCCGGGCTGCTGCATTGTAGTACTTAGATTGATTATTTCTTGTATATACAGCGTGGTCGTCAACTACACGGGGGTTCAAGAGGCTTTCACGGATAGATAACTTGGAGTTTAAAATGCGGCTTTGAAGGAGTTGAGATGGGGAATAGGATAGTCCAGCGACAGGGCTGTTGCGATAGTTTAAAAGAAACAACTGAAATTCTGTACGATCGTTGGTTGCTTTTTTCATCATTCCATTGATTATGCCAACTGCCTTTTCGGCCAACCCATTACTTTTTGGATAATGAGGGCTTGTTGTGGTGAGCCGAAAATTCCATTCGGTGGCAAATTGCAAAAATTCTCGAGAGTTGAATGGGACGTTGTCAGCAACTATCTCTTATGGAATGCCAAACCTGGAGAATATGGGCTTGAGAGCAGCAATAACAGAGGAGGCTGATTTTTGGGATAGTTTTTCAACCTCTATCCACCTGGAATAATAGTCTATTAGAACTAAATAACTTTTATTGTCAAGTTCAGCGATATCAATTCCCACTTTCCAAAATGGTTGCGGGGGGATGGAATGTGAATTCCAAGGATCACATATTTTAGCTCGTTGGAATTTATTACAAGTTCTGCAAGAGAGAATGAAAGTTTTTAAATCCGACATCATCCCGGGCCAATAATAACTACGAGAGAAAACAATTTTAAGTTTATCAAAATTTAAGTGAGTTTCATGCAGCGATTCTAGGGTGGACCGACGTAACGCAAAAGGAACTAGCATTCGGTCGTCAAGATAGAGAAGGTGATCATCGTGAATGGTGATACGATCGTGAATGGATGTAAAAGTCGTACACCTGTTTTAAAACTAGGTCTTGTCTGGTTTCTACCTGATACTTCTGCTTGATAGTTGGACTAAGGTCATCGCTTTGGGATACAGCGTGGACGATATCGTACATGGTAGAATCATGAGCTGTATTAGTGGGCTGACACTGGCGAGACAACAGATCGGCTACATGCATGTATTTTCCTGAAAGGTACTTTAACGTGAAAGAATATGGCAGCAATTTTAAACGAAGTCTACGTAAGCGAGTGTTCTGAATTTTATTTATGTTTTGTAATATGATCGATGTAAGTGGGCTATGGTCAGTGTGAACAGTGACACTGTCTCTACCATACACGAACAGATGGAATTTTTCGAAAGCAAAGGTTATAGCGAGAAGCTCTTTCTCAACCTGAGCGTAGTTTTGTTCTGTTTGAGTCATGCTTCGGGAAGCAAAAAGAACTGGCTTGCCTTCTTGAAAAAGTGCGGCTCCAAGAGCGTATTGACTGGCGTCAGCCTGAAGTTCGATTGGTTTCGTTTCATCAAATGGAACTAACAACGTGTTTTCAGAAATTATTGTTTTTAACTGATTAAAATGCTCAGTCAAATAGTCAGACCAAAACTACTCGACGTCTTTCTTCAATAGGTCGCGAAAAGGGGCACACGATTCAGTCAGGTTGGGGATAAAAGATCTCAGAAAATTTACTGTGCCCAAGATACGCTGCAACTCTTTTTTAGACGTTGGGGGTTTTAAACTTGAAATTGCTGCTATCCTTTCTTTGTCTGGATGGATGCCAAAACGATCAAAAATCAAGCCAACAAACTTGACAGAGTCAACAAAAAACTGTACTTTATCGGGGTTCAGAACAATCCTAAATTGTCGGGCAACGTTGATGACCTGTCCAACAGTCCATACAACAACAGTCCATAACTGTTCTTCGGTGTCAGCAGCGCATAAAATGTCGTCAAAGTACACCGTCACGCCTGGAATTTGGCCAAAATATTTATTCATGGTCTTTTGAAAAATTTCAGGGAGAACTGACAACCCGAAAGGTGCTCTCAAGTAACGATACATTCCGAACGGCGTATTGAACGATCAGAGTTTAGACGAATCCGGATCTAGCTTCAGCTGATGAAACCCATCTTTCAGATTAAATAAGCAAAAAATTATTTTGCCAGCCAAGCGAGAACTGATCTCTTCGACAGTTGGAATTTGGACATAGTCTCTTAACAAATTCTTATTCAGCTCCTGAGGGTCGATGCACAAACGGAGTGATCCTGAATTGTGCTTTTCTACAATTACGAGATTATTAACCCATTATCCAGCCTCACACTGCTCAATAATGCCCCTATTTACCAGTTCTGCAATGTGAAATGTCAGTTTTTCGTGAATTTTAAAAGGCAATCTACGCGCTGGACTACTTTTGGGAATGGCATCACGTTTCAATTTAAGGGTGATAACGTCTGGAAAACAGCCTAGACCAGAGAACACGTCCAAGTTGTCAGTGACAAATTTGTTAGCATCCAAAGTACTGTGGACGGCATCAATGCAATTCTTTGATACCAAATCTAAATCTTCAAGGGCACGCAAACCCAAGATTGGCACTGTATTACTATTATCAACTATAATGAATTTTAAAATTGTCGATTGTTCCGGCGTAGACACGGGTAAAGAGATTTCTCCAACAGGCCAGATCCGGAATCCACCAAAAGCTTCTAAACGTGTATGAGTCTGGGACATTTTCAACAACAGATTTTTGTTTATTTGTTTTACTACATCGATGGGGAGTATATTTACTTCAGCACCAGTGTCATGTTAGAACTGAATTTGATGCACGTCAATGTTGAGGGTCGTGGACCACTGTTTAGGGCTAATGTGAAGGGCATTTATGAGGGAGATAGAGCCAACAGGAGAATAGTAGTCATTATGCTTTAATTCGCGAGCAAATGAATTTTCTGTTTCATAAATTGGGAAGGACAAACGAGGGGGTTCTGGTTCTGAATAATTATTGCTGGCACAGATATTAACTGTTTTAACTTCGTGACTAGGGGCGGTGGCGTTACTTTTCCTCTTTCTACAAACTTTAGCAAAATGACCCACAATACCACAAAAAGAACATGATTGATTATTAGCAAGGCAGGGTCGGGTTGGATGAACATAACCACATCTATGACAATTCTGAGGAGACTTACTCACTAAATATTTCAATGACGTCGACGGCGGTGAGCTGACAGGCTGATCCGATGATCGATGGAGCTGGGGACGATGTTTTGGAGAAGAACGGTCGCTGTGGCTGGAGCTTGCTGACAGCGAAGGGGCTTGGATGGCATCTGGGAACGACCGAGGGCGAAAACGTGGTGATTCTTGCATCAGGTGAACTGCCGAGAATTGCTGGGAAGGAATCTTTTCGTTGATCACTTTCATGTTCTCATCGGCGGACTCAACAGCCCGACAGTACTGCAAAAGTTTGTCGAGGTTGACGTCGTCACGAAGTAGCCGTTCTTGACAGCTTTTCGAGGAGAGGCCTAATATAATTTGGGCGCGGAGGATCTTTTCCTCTTGCTCGTTAAACTGGCATGGACGGACAAGGGCTCTGAGATCGGCGTAAAACGAATCGAAAGGTTCATTTAGGTCTTGTCGACGTGAAAAGAACTTGTGAACTTGCATTGTCATGTTGGCACGAGGATTACAGTAGGACTCGAGTACGTTTAAAATACCATCAACAGTCTCGACCTCCTCATCTGAAGGCCCAGAGAGGGACTCATAAAGGTGAACGGCATCGGGCCCCATCAAATTTTTCAAACGGGCATCTTGCACAGCCCGAGATTTCTTAGACGTCTCTGTCGCGGTGAGGTAAATCAGAACTTCTCTGTTAAACACACGAAAATTTTCGGCCAAGTCCCCCGCGAGACAAAGAACATTAGGCTTGTTGAATTCCATTTTGAGTAGAGAGTCGCGCTTTTTTCACTGTCACACTAGCTTTCGCGTAAGTCTAAAAGTTCTCAATTACCAACTGCGCCATGTTTGTGTAATCGTTCAAATAAGCAGATTTGATTCATTTTAGAGAACAATGCGTACATTAACTTTATTTCAGAATCATTGTCAACACAGGCTAGGCACATGGAAGCTTAACAACTAATGGAGGTTTTTACATATTTTCGGGGTTATCTTCACGGGCTCTTGATGCTGTCTTTACTTAACTAAACAGCGTGTCTGCCTAATAAATTCTCAGACAAACTGTGGAAATAGTGTAAAGGCTATTTGAGTTCAAAATGGCTATTTGTCGGCCTCTGAAATTCTGATTTTCGTTCAAGATAATCATCACGTATTTTTTGTTTTTCAACAGAACGGACACTTTTTCCAAATGAACGCCTACGATACAATCTAAGTTGAATTCCAGTCCGACGCCGGACTGTTGCAATAAAAATACATAGAACTCTATGGGGCCTTTCTCATTTGGCGCCGACGCAGGAGAAGTCTCGCTCCCGAGAAAAAATACGCTGGCACGAGCGATAGGTGTTTTTTTTAGGCGTCGAAATGGGCTAATTCAACGTTGACAACGAGATATTCTTGCCCTATGTGGGCGCCAAAGTCATGTAGAAAAACAAGTTGTCTCACTGAAAGAAAAAAGTGACTCCAAACGTGAGTTTGAAATTTTTATCCCGTCAGAGTGCACCACTGGTCCTACTTGACGGGCTATACTTTTCTCACATTAAAAATTTGTGTAATTGCATTTTGAGCTATTTATTTGCGCAAATAAGCCTCTGTCATCGAGACTGCAAAGGAATAATTTGTTTACTCATGTTTATACTAATTTATTTTAATTATAAAAGCCAGCCAGAGGCCAGATTTACGTTGGTTTGAACGAAATTGCATTTGGTCGGCAAATAAATGTATTGAGTAAATAATTATGAATGAATTGAGGCTATCAAAGCAATTAATAAGCCATTTTATTTCATCTCGGGTGGAACCAATTTTCGGACTGCATGCCCATTTTTAAAGTTGTTACTATTTACCAGCTTTAGGCCCGACTTCCTAATTGGAAACTTGCACATTTTAAAAAATGGATTTTCTTGAAAAGGGCTCTCTTACAATACTATTGTACACATGCAGTCGGATTTTATTCAGCGAATTTTGAAACATTTTGAGTGGGGTTTGACAAGTCGCAAATTATACTCATGGTGCGGGGAGAGGGGTGTAAGACGAGTTTTCTGGAAGGCAATTTTTCTTGCTACAGTAAACGAATAATTTCTTCAATTAATTAATTATTTATTAATAACACCACTAATCACACAACCCAAAACACAGCTACAAAATGGATAAGATTTGTCAAATAGGGACCACCGCGCTGCTAACGGGAGCAAAAATGATAACTCAGGTTTAGCTTCAGTCCGCCTTCTAGTAAGTGAGCCAACTTGTTTTTCTACATGACTTTGGTGGGCGCTTAGAGGAACAATAATGAGCTCTGCTGCTGTAGCCGAAAACTCTCATTTTAACAAAGAATTTCTAAACATAGCCCTAGCTTTAGAGATTTTTGAAAAAAATTCACAACTGAAAGGAATCCCCGCGGTTATTTTATTGCATCGATTCCAATATTGCTAACAGATGGTATTCTTGAAAGCTTGAAACACTCTGCAGCCCGGACAACATTGCTTTCACTTCTCTCAAAGCAACATTGCCTTCGAAGCAATATTGTAAAATTCTCACAATTTCAAGAATAGGGCCCCAGGGGTTTTTGTGATTAGAGCATTTTGTTGTCCTATCCAAGCTATTGTGTTTAAGTGCTTTTTTAAGTGTTTCTCGGTTAAGTGTTTCTTGAAGTAAGAGTTTTTGTGGTTAGTGCATTCTAGGTTATAGGTACTGGTGTTTTAAGCTTAGGGGTTGGAGCTTTTAGGGGTGCGAGCCTCACGGGGTTAGAGCATTGTGTAATTAGCGCATTTTGGAGTTGCTGCTTTCTGTGATTCAAGTATTTTGTGGTTAGCGCTTTTTAGATTAGACCTTCTTATGGTACTTGGGCTAAGGGCTATTTGTGGTTAGAGCTTTTGAGGTTAGCGCTTCGTCTTCCAATTATTTTCTTGACCTCTTCTGTGGTCTGTCACTTTGTGGTGTTACTACCAACTTGCCACTCATCCACCGGGGAGAGTGCCGCGGCTCTTGAGCACATTTTGGTTGAGAATTTTTTATGGTTCGAGATTTTGAATTTAGAGTTTCTTGTGGTTGGAGTTGTCCGAGTTCACGCATGTCCTTCGTGAGTGGACTCAGGAGTATCACCTGAAGTCAAGGGTCCTGCTTTTTTCCTTTATATCCCAGCAGATTTTCGAATTTGAAAATTTGGTCCTGATTTTGTCGAATTTTGAGTTTGCTACTCTACTGCGGCTCTTAAGTCTGAAACGATTTTATTGCTTATGTCCCCAGTTCCCGGGCTATCTATTTCCTGTTCAAGGGATGAGTGGCAAGTCGGTAGTATCACCACAAAGTGACAGACCGCAGAAGAGGTCAAGAAAATATTTGGAAGACGAAGGGAAGCTTACGAAGCTCGCGAAAACAGCTGAAACGATGGTCACGCTAATTGCAACGATGACAACGCTTTGGAGGTGTGCCTTCGAATCATTCAATCATGCCTTGGGGAGAGTGCCTGAAAATAGAAAAATTGGAGTCATTTTCTAGTCTTGTAAGTAACGTTAGTTTTTTATTAATTAGTGATTCTCAAATAAATGGACCTACAAGTTTGAAGAATGTATTTAATTCACTCAAAATACAGGGTGTATGTCGACATTTGGATGATTTTGTACTGTTCAGTACACGGCAAATAGTGGGGGATAGTGGTAAAAAAAAATAGTACTATACGTATACCCATTACGAAAACATGCAGGCAGTTCCTGGTAATAAGTACCTTATATTTATGGATCTATTTGTATTTACGTTAAGAACTGGGGTATGCCGAATATCTGAAAATTTTAAAGCATTCCCTGTCTTGACTGGCAACACATTTGATAGTAAATCAAGCCATATTGCCTTGCAAACTTCCGGTATGTAATTTTATAAGCAGTTGAGCACCCGACTCGAAACATCCATGTCCACGGACTGCATTCGTATGTTTTTTTTTTTTTTTTCGTATTTGCATGCCCCTGCGATAACTACAAACGAATCTTTATAAGTACAAGTAAATGAATATGCTATATACGTTACAACGGTGAACTTACGAAAGCGTTCAAACCAATCGTAAAGCAGCTGGTGAAGGAGTTCGGTTGCTTTTCATCTCGAGATATGGAGTCACCCTTTGAAGAAGATCCTCGAAATTCGAAGTTCGCATCCCCGTAACTCAAAAAACTCCTCGTGAACCGCTATGAATGTTTCATAGCAGCCTAACATCATTCTTTCGTTAATGATATAATATTATGTACAATGCACGAAGCCACCACTGATGAACCCTTCTTCTATTTTCTTTTTCCGTCAGCCGAATTTTGAAGAATATCGCCGAAATATAGATGGTGACAGGAGTGGGCAAAATACTTTGAAAATGTATTTTAAATACAAAGCCCAAAATACTTTCAAAAATGTATTTTAAATACTGAAATACAAATACTTTTTGAATTGTATTTTGAACAAAATACAAATACAATTTAAAATACTTTTTAAAAATTCGATTTCGATGGCAAATAGTGCGAAAAACACGAAATATGAATAATTCAGAAATATTAGGACCTTCAATATACAAGTTGACAAAATGTAGCTGCGCGAAATGGCCCTGCTGCCGATGCGCAAAAAAAAAGTAGACAAGTCATCACCAAGATTTAGTACCGAACCGGCGAGCACTGGTGGCTCGTCAGCTGAAAAGGAGGTGAGGCCGACTGTAAAAGGGATGTCGGGGGGAGGGATAGCTCTGGGCCAGCTAGCTGAATTACATTACAGCTGAATAATCAATATTTTCCCAATAATTTCCACGCTAACGAGGAATTTTACGCGTTTCGGCTCTCCCTCCTTCCCTCGAACTACTCCTCCCCCTCCACTTTTTCGAAAAATAAAAACATTTACCGAAGGATACTATTACTTCATAGTTTCGTTTAAAATACGGTGTTGCTAGTTTTACTAGCTGAATGATGGTGAATTTTTAAATTGGTTCACCCTTATTTTCACCCACTTCCCTCGACCTGGAAAGGGTGGTTAACGAACTTAGGCTGGGGCTCTGTATGATCCATTTTTGTTGCCAAGTTTCCATCCGCTAGCATCATTTTTGCGGCAGTTGTGCTAACAAGGAATTCGGAACTTCCACCTCCCACCGTGACTACCCTTCCCACTCCACTTTTTCGAAAAATGAAAACGTCAATCGAAGGCTGTTATTACACCGGGGTTTTGTGCCAAATATGATGTCACTAGGTTAGATTATACTGGTGAATGGTGGCAAACAAGTGGAAACTAAAAAATTTCGCTCCGGCAGCTGGCGGTCGGAAAGAGTGCATTTCATTTTGTGTATGGATACCATGAGCCGTCCCAGAAGTAGTAATGTTGAGACCATGATTTGTTTCGTCAATGTTTGACCCACCATCGTACTGTTTGCTGCCGGGTTTGTTTAAGCTGAACTTAATGGGAATCAAAGGCTACTTCAAAATGAAATCATCGTAATATAATGCTTCTGGAATCAACTGGTGATTTCTAGTGATTTTTTTACCAGTTCAAGAAATATTACACCCCCCCCCCCCAACCAAGTCGACCGATTTGCCCAATTCAATACCAAACGAGGTCGTATGACTACTGATTTTTGTGCCAAAGCGCGTTCCGCTAAATTAATTTCTTCGATAGTTATCGTGCTAACAAGACCACACGCTTAATTCCACTCCGGGGGCAACACCCCCTCCCCTTCGACTTTTTCAAAAAATTAAAATGGAAATCAAAGGCTAGTCTAACATGGAGTATACGTACCGAATATGATGTTTCTGGAATCAACTGGTGATTTATAGTGATTTTTTTACCATTTAACCCCTATTTCCCCCCTCCATCCACCTTGACCGATTTGGCCCAAATGCAATACCGACCGGGGTCTTATGACTACTGATTTTTGTACCAAAGCGCGTTCCGCTAAATTGATTTCTTCGAGAGTTATCGTGCTAACAAGAAAACGGCCATAATGTTATATATATATATATGAATCCTGGAGACCACTGAATTCGTGTTCTAGAGGTTCTGAAACGTGAAAAAAACATGACATGACCCATGTTTGCCACCATCACGACGAGACCAATAGTGCATTTTAGAATGAAATGCACTAAAAACGTTGAAATTAAAAGAATTTGTATGTGTATTTTCGTTGAGTGTGAAATACAAAATACTTTTGAAAATGTATCTCAAATACAAAGCCCAAAATACTTTCAAAGATGTATTTTAAATACAGAAATACAAATACTTTTCCAAAAGTATTTAAATACAATTACAAAAGTTTTGTTCCGACAGCAGCCTGTCGGGTAAAGTGCATTTCATTTATCCGGTCATGCACCATTTATCCGGTAATCGTTTAAGTTTGAATGAGATTATCATATTATAAATGAAATTCAGGCCGCGATATAAATTCAAAATCAATTTTATAAAAATAAGAACAAATCACAACATTTTTATCATGTCTTCCTGCTGCACTCTTGCTGAAGATAAAGTGACGGAGAGAAAAAATGCGTACAACATAGGTATCATGCCGAAATTTTGGGACTAACGAACGATTGAGAAGGGCTCCCGTGGGAGTAAATTTTAAATTGTGTCTAGTCTAGCCCCCTGCGCCAGGGGGGAATTTCCCGGAAGTTGAAATTCCAGCCTTTGACATTTTTTTTGTACATTTGATTTTGAATTTCTATCGCGGCCTGAATTTCATTAATAACATGATAATCTCATTCAAACTTAAACGATTACCGGATAAATGGTGTATGACCGGATAAATGAAATGCACTTTACCCGACAGGCTGCTGTCGGAACAAAACTTTTCAGATTACGTACATTTTCAGATCAGTTACATTAGGTCAAATGGTATGACACAAATTCTCCATTACGCAGTGTCTGGGTTCTTTTCTTTTTTTTCTCTCCCTTTTAGATTTTTTAGAAGTATTTTGCCCACCCCTGATGGTGAATAACGTGGCAACGTCCTAACTTTTTAGCTATCTTATCCATAATTATTCATAGATGTTTAAATTGACTTGAAAGTGTGAAAATACGACGCTGACTGGAATTAGTGGAGTACAATGTCCTAACAATCTCAAACTAAAGTGATTAGAACTTCTCTTTCACTTTTTATTTTATAACGTGACACATGGTTGGCTCAACGCACGACGGAGCCATGCGTTTATGTAGACATTGAAAAGTGGACTTGCTTCCTGCGTTCTGCGCTGCGTCCTGCGACGGCGTCCTGGCGTCTGATGTAGACGGGGCTTAATGGGTTGGTGTAACTCGCTTGCGTGAAAAAGGAAATAAATCACTCATAAGCTTACGATAGGTAGTTTTAGGGTTTCAAATGGGCCCTTCATTTTATTTTTGAATAGAGTTTTTCCAAGTCTTTCAGATTCTCAATAGCTTGTTGGTAAATTTTTCCTTCTGGCAATTTTTCCGGCTCGTATTTCAAGTGGAATATGACTCGCTTCAGGTAGCCTCCGGATTCCTGAAAAGGTTCGAACAAAAGTATTTAAAAAAAAAAATAGACGCACTGAGAAGAGAAAAGACAAAAGCTTGTTGGGTGTGCGATACCGGAGAACTTGCTCAATAATTATGTGCTTGTTTTGTTGGCAGCGTTACGATAATCTACTTTCAAGGCTGGGGTAACATTTTTTAACGAAATTTAAAGGGTGAGTATTGAGGAGGGGGCTGCTTCTTTGATTTAACGAGTGGTTGACTCTTTTGTTCGTGGATAATTTTAACAGGACAAATTGTTCATCCTGAAAGAGATTTGTAGTAACCAGCGAGGGTTCGTCTGTATAGGTCGTCGGTATAGGTGTATCGGAAACAATAGAGAGAGAGAGAGTGAGAGAGTGAACGAGAGAGAGGGTCATTTGCATCATAAATCCTGACAACTTAAACCTCGTGGACCCATTACATCTTCCATAATTTTCCGAGGGCTTCACTACGTTTGTTACAACAACCATCTAAGTTGGAACAGGGACAACGACTATAATAGAGAGATTTTGCAACCAGTCCCGTAAACGCTAAAGCTAATTTTTATGTGTACGCGTTGCTAGGGTAGAAAAAATGTCGTTGGTTGAAATGTGAATAGCGTTAACGTTTTCGTTAGCGGAGCTGACTGCAAAATCTCTCTAATGATAATTGAAATTTCCGTTGTGCGAGAAGCACAAAAATCAGCGATCGCAACATTTCGAAATCTCGCGTTTTTGAAACTTTTTAGAGGTTTTTTCGAGTTAGGAGTGGGAATGTAAAAAGAGGCATTTAAAGCAACCTCCACTCCTCAGCGGCTCCTGAAGTGGGAGAAATTTTATCACCATCTTGTACAGACGTACTTCTACACTTTTCCGCAAAATAAATAAATAAAAAATTAAACATTTAGCATTCGTTGCGTAAGTAACGAACGGTAAATACTTGTGAGTGCTTCTAAACACCTGTGCCCACCATAAAATAGTAGCGTGAGGAGTGAGGACGAGGAAATGAATTACATATTAATATTTCAGTTTATAAAGTACTCACTAATAATTGGGCGTGCAAATTAACACCGGATTTATTGCCTCTAACTGAATTCCTTCTCGTTTTCTCAGCAACGGCTGCATGCAGTTCGAAGTAAAGAACGCCTTTTATACGGTTTTCAGCTGGAAACCCCATTCAAAAAAAAAAAATATATAAATAATAATTAATAATGACTAATTAATGATGGAAAGACATTTCTCTTCATTTGTTCCTATTTCGTTAGGTAAAGGGTACGGAAATTCTGTGAGCATACTACAAATTGAAAGGTTACCTCGGAATAAATCATTAGCCAGGGTCAATAGCTCGTGACACAAGGTCTCTTTCATGCCCAGAAGGTCTTCGCTCACCCCCGCAAGTCCTTTCGGCGATGTCTGGCCGATAGTTTGAGCAAGAGTTAGTTTGGTTTCAACCACGTGGTAGTGTCTGTCAGGAACAAGATGTTTGACTCGATCGTGAAATCGTAAATACGAGTCAATATCGCCCTTTTTGACTTTGAACATTTCTTCGGCCACCCGGTTCAAAATTTCGTTGACTTGTTCGGAGTGGAGAGTTTTCGAACATAAATTACATTTCCAAGTATCGTACTCGCGAAGGAAACACTTCGGCAACATAAGGCCAGAACATTTCCTGCGAAAAAGGGTGGTTGGCAAGGGATGGGTAAAGTTGGTTTTGATTTTGTGGAAAGCCCACCCTCCGCACCCTCCTTTTCTCTCTTTTTTTCGGCCTGTGTGTAAAACATTGAAAGAAAACGAAGGGGAAAAGCAATTATTAGCGAACATTTTTTGACAGGCTATTGGCTTTCTTGAACGAACATTGTTCGGTGATTCGGAGAAAAGAAAGTAAGGAATATGAAGAGTGAGCCTGCTGGCACTCAGTGTTTATTTTCCTCCATCGGTTTTCTCAAGCTCAATAATCTGCTTCAAGGAATGAAGTACGAGAGCTATATGTGTAAGAGAGATTAGGGGCCTCTTTATTGGGAGTCTTCTTGGAAAAAAAAAAATGCCTTACATGAGGCTTGTAGGATTACCTTGAGAAAAAGACACAGGAGGGGATGGGCTTTCCATGTTTGAGTATATTTCAAGGGAAAACTCACTTGACTGGGCATTTAATAGCGCTGAAATACGTGCCACTTTCGGTTGGATCTGAACACCTGACGCACTGACAGGAAAAATATTTGGTGAGACTCAAATGATGACGACGACTTGGCGTTCCCCAAATGGGATCGGTGTACGAGATACTCAAATGTTGACCTTTTGAAATGTCAGCCGCAGCTCGAATTATGACGTTTCCGGAGTCACTAAATGTTTTACTGCAATTGGGAAGGCAATTGTGTTCGAAGAGTGAGCATCTCCAATAGATGGCTATGTGTGGGGGTTCACTCAGTGGTATTTCATGGCCGTTGATCTATAAATCATTATTTTGGGAGGTTAACGAGTTATTTTTCACTTTTTTGTGACAAATCAAGAAGAACATGCCTGAATGATTCCGCAAATTTTCAATATTTCCTCCTCGGTGAAATCATTATCGAGAGAGTAAAACCTTAACAGAAGTTTAGCCACCGCAAATCTGTCCTGCTCGTATTTACCGTCTTTTTTCCTTTGTTCACAGTGAGACTCAAGATCGGTTATTTTTTTCCAAACACTCGCGTCATATTGCCTTAAGTAGCACAGTCTCAGAGGTAAAACGCAAGAATAGGTTGGATGTGGAGTTGTAAACATTGTTATTTTAACCTATCGATGAGGTAGCATGAATCTACTAAAGTGAAAGAATCCATATCTTTCCCTCAAATGCACAATATCGGCTATTGAAAAACTCCAGCTAACCTTGTCATGTCGTTTCTCTTGAGTCCACCGGCATTCGGGACGTGTCGTCGAGACGTCGAGCACGCCGTTGAACACATCGGCCATCCACACATTTCACATGGAATGCTCTCTGTCTGGTCTTTTATCGCTTCGTAGCAGCCCAAGCACACGGGGCCTGTAGTGTGCGACGGCCCATCAATAAGAGGGCTCTCTTTCAGAACTACTTCACCGGAACGTATATCTCGTTTGGCGACTAAATATCGGCCCAGGCGTTTATCTTCCTTGATCTGCGGAGGTGGTTGGGCGTTACAGATAACGTTTTTTATTTAAATTTTCAAAATTTTACCTCGAACAATAGACAGTCTTTTTTATGGGTTTTCCAGTCTAATTTTTGATGCTCTTTCGAACAATAGAATGTAGCCTGACACGACGAACATCTACTAGAAGTGACACTCTCACATACCTTACACTTCTCCATGGCTCAAAGAAGGAAATAAAAATTGAAATTCCACCCGTGAAACCAAAGAGATTAACTAACAAACCACGGGGATATTGAAAATCTAAAAACAGCACTATTTCTCTCTTTTAATCGGAAGTGAAGAGCGTGGAAAGAAAAGCGGTCCCCTTCCCGACGTATCAGACCAGGCCAGCGAGACTATTTTTAAATCAGTTCAATAGAGAACCGGGGGAATACTTGGCTCCGCTAGAAAATATTTGAGCTCGGAAATCACACGACAGAAGTTCTTTCTCTCCCATTTATCGAGAGGGTCTTACTAATGGAATTGGATTTTTGAATTTAATATCCAACCCAGCCGAGCACGTGATGTGTGAGGTTATATTAATGGATTCGACCCGGTGGGTTCCTCTTAGATTTTCTGTCCGTGAGACTGGTATTGCTTTTGTTTAAAATACTTGGCTTGAAAAAAATATGTGCTACGACTCTTCTGTGAGGGATTCTAGTAACATCATGAATCAAAGGAAAAGTTAGGCAATATTCCCGCAATACACACTTGAAGGAGATAAGTATGCCTTAGTAGCTCAACTCTCGATGCGCCGCAGGATTGTACAGTGCTGAACATACGCCAGGGACTGTTTTTCGAAAAAAAGAAGAAAATTAAATCTTCAAAACACCTTGGACAATGCCAGGCGGTTTTCTGGCAAAAGGGCGTAATTTAGACATCGCTTATAACAATATTGCAAATACTATATCTTCTTTTGTAACAGGACCTGGTCAATAAAATGACATTTTTTATATTTTTTTAAATACAATTTTGTAAGGAGATACGACCGGTGCTCCAGAAATAAAATGCAGAAACTATCATGGATTTTAATTAGACGTAGACAGCTCTATTTATTCTTAAACATGACCTTTTGTAGTGATGTGAAATAATAATAATCGTGTGATCCAGGAGACCTCGATAAACTAATTAGAATTATCGATAGCAAAATTACAAAACGTAGCGTCCTAATCGCCCCCTATATACCTATCCTTTGTCCAGCGTACATAATGTTCCAAGGCGATCTGATGTGTGTATGTCTGTTAAGTACATCGACGACCAAAATGATGGTGTGTGAGTAACCTTCAATGATGCCAATCAGTGAGCCCAGTTTTTAACATCTACTGTCACGCTCTTTTATGAAAATATATTCTCCAAGATTGTTTCTCATGTTTATGACGTGAATTTATGTTCGGCTTGAGCTCTCATTACTGAAACCAACGGCAAGCCTTTATGAAAGGAAATAGGACTGTGTGGTGGAGAGAAAGGTTCGTACAAATTAAACCCGTTCGGTCATGGTGTCGTGGAGTTAGTCGAATTAATGAAAACCGAGCGAGACAATCCGAGATTTTTCATTAAACGTTCATACATTTACAAGTAATACTCTAGATAAACCATAGTACGTTCTCCACTTATTCATCTTCCACTGAGTCGCTCTAATATGAGAGCAGAGAGAGGATTAAGTTCGAATGAGAAGAAGACATGCTGCTCAGTTTCAACCACCAGAATGGGCTTTTGTACCTTGGTACATAGGCTTTATGTAGAATTAGTATGAAATGAAGTTATATAACTATCATTCAAAGGTGGTAAATGGCCAATTTCATAATTTTTGTAACTCACGTAGTTAAACAAATTATTTGTTTCCTCAAAACTAGCAAATAGTTGCCACAGATCTTTGGCCATTACTTATGTGTGCAGCATAAAAAACAAACCAAGGTATTTCATGCACGATGTAATTGCGAAAGAAGATTTGTGCAATGGATAACTAAATCTGTCAACAAGAACGCGCCCACTATCGATACGATATACCACGAGCTCATGGCACGGATACATTTTGCGGTGCATCCGGTGATTTCTAACCCACCGATGAATACTCCTCCATGTCGTTTGCCAAATATTTCAAAGGGAGGACAGCACCACGAATCTCAGAACTATTATACCAAATTTTGAAATGTTCAAAAAATATCTATGACAATGAGTGGCCGCGTCGTGAAGAGATTGTTATAACCGGACTGGACGACTGCGTATATTGGGCGTACGAAGGTCTCCCTTGCTCACCATTTGGTTGGGAAATTTAGGCCGACCTTCCAGGAATTTTCCGAGGCATTGTCAGTGGAACATGAGCTGGCGGATTGCTCACGATGGGAACACGCTCGGAGACAATGCCAATTAATTGGTGATTTTAAAACCTTATGAAATTTGACACCACACTGTGGAACTTATTAAAAAATTGGAAATTATTTCCTTTTCAAAAAGAATGAATATAATATAAAATATGATGGATAGAAGTAAATTGTAGATTCTACGAAGGATAGGGCTAATAACCAAAGCAGTTGATGCCAAGGAAAAAAAATCCTGAAAATGCCTGAACAGGTGATTCCTGATCCAAAAATGAAAAAATAGTCACCATTTTTGCGCCAAAAATGGTCAAAATGTGCGTTCTCCCCTCGGCTTGTCGTACTGTTCACACCACGTAAATGGCAAAATCGGTTCTTTGCGCACTAAAATCGGCAAAAATGACTCTATGTGCTCTAAAAAAACCAAAAAAAGAGCTAAACTGACTATTTTTTGTGCCTTAAAAATATGAAAATACCTAAACAGACGATTCCTGCCCTGAAAATATCACACTGACTCTTCACGCCCTCGGAATGGCCACACCAACAGTTATAGCGCCGTCAAAATTGCCAAACGGGCTATTCACGCTCTAAAATTGACAAAAATCAGTGTGTGTGTGACCTAGTGAAAAGTTAAACTCACAATTCACACTTTGATAAGGCCTAAACAAATGATTCCTGGGATGAACGGTCGGGAAAAAATGCCGCGAGTGGGATCCAAGGACGCCGAATAAGAAATAACATTATCCCGCCGTAGCAATCGCTTTTTGCGGCATTTTCACACGGCATCGGAATACGGTCCCTGTTTTGAAAATTGCAAAACCTGTCAAAATTAGCCAAATACCGGTCAAAATTTCACGACTTGAAAATCTCTAAATTTACGATTATTTCCCTAGAAATAGCAAAACTGCCTTTTCACGCTCTAAAAATTGCCAAACGGGCTATTCACGCTCTAAAAATTGCCAAACGGGCTATTCACGCTCTAAAATTGACAAAAATCAATGTGTGTGTGACCTAGTGAAAAGTTAAACTCACAATTCGCACTTTGATAAGGCCTAAACAATTGATTCCTGGGATGAACGGTCGGGAAAAAATGCCGCGAGTGGGATCCAAGGACGCCGAATAAGAAATAACATTATCCCGCCGTAGCAATCGCTTTTTGCGGCATTTTCACACGGCTTCGGAATACGGCCCCTGTTCTGAAAATTGCAAAACCTGTCAAAATTTCACGACTTGAAAATCTCTAAATTTACGATTATTTCCCTAGAAATAGCAAAACTGCCTTTTCACGCTCTAAAAATTGCCAAACGGGCTATTCACGCTCTAAAAATTGCCAAACGGGCTATTCACGCTCTAAAAATTGCCAAACGGGCTATTCACGCTCTAAAAATTGCCAAACGGGCTATTCACGCTCTAAAAATTGCCAAACGGGCTATTCACGCTCTAAAAATTGCCAAACGGGCTATTCACGCTCTAAAAATTGCCAAACGGGCTATTCACGCTCTAAAATTGACAAAAATCAATGTGTGTGTGACCTAGTGAAAAGTTAAACTCACAATTCGCACTTTGATAAGGCCTAAACAATTGATTCCTGGGATGAACGGTCGGGAAAAAATGCCGCGAGTGGGATCCAAGGACGCCGAATAAGAAATAACATTATCCCGCCGTAGCAATCGCTTTTTGCGGCATTTTCACACGGCTTCGGAATACGGCCCCTGTTCTGAAAATTGCAAAACCTGTCAAAATTAGCCAAATACCTGTCAAAATTAGCCAAATACCTGTCAAAATTAGCCAAATACCTGTCAAAATTAGCCAAATACCTGTCAAAATTAGCCAAATACCTGTCAAAATTAGCCAAATACCTGTCAAAATTAGCCAAATACCTGTCAAAATTAGCCAAATACCTGTCAAAATTTCACGACTTGAAAATCTCTAAATTTACGATTATTTCCCTAGAAATAGCAAAACTGCCTTTTCACGCTCTAAAAATTGCCAAACGGGCTATTCACGCTCTAAAAATTGCCAAACGGGCTATTCACGCTCTAAAAATTGCCAAACGGGCTATTCAC